>JBBPBX010039588.1:0-29810 GCA_038048925.1 Garcialebias charrua
TACATACTGCAGCTTTAACCATTTAAAATGTTGTGTTTGTTCATGTAGAGCTACCAGCAATGTTCCATCTGATGATGGAGTGTGTGGAGCAAATCAAAGCTCTTCTCCCACTCATCTGATGGGTCCATGTGAAGATCATCTGGCAGTGAATTTGAAGTGGTAAATTCTAGATTAAATTGGGCTGTTGTTGGCGAGTTGCTCTAGATTTAATGGCCTGCCCCCCCCCCCCCATCCTTTCATTCCCACAGCACTTCTTACCTGGGGGTACTGTTGGAATTCAAACGAGGGCTTTTCAGCAATTCAGTTCCCGGATGACAATTTTGGTCCAGGAATTTGCAAAAACACCAGCAGGCCAGCATGTTCAAAAAGTGCAGGCCATGCCATAACTGGTAAGTCATAACTGGTAAGTCATTATTCTCCCAAATTAAATCTGTCCTGCCCAGTCAGCTTGCAGTAGTGTTTCAAAGACATATAATGTTTTTTTTTTTTTTTTACCCTGACAGATGCTGGAACAACACGGGGGTGCACGCTGCAATCAGACGAAAGTGTGTGCAACTAGGAAAAATTCAATAAAAAAGGCTAAATACATATTTTTGAGACCCATACAACCATGAACGTACTGCTTCTTCCTTTTTTATATCGGAGGTCACTGGTGCCCATGTTCAGCAGTCACTTTGTGTGAGTGGTGGACACCCTGGACAGGTCTTCAGTCCATCATTCACTCTCTCACTCACACTTAGGGACAATTAGAGTTACCAGTCAAGGCGTTTGTATGTTTTTGATCTGTGGGAGGAAAACGGAATACCCGGAGAAAGCCCACGCATGAACATGTTCTGGCCCCGGACCGGGATTTGAACCAGGGACCTGCTCGCTGAGAGGCAGCAGCTCTACCAACTATGGCAGCTCTACCAACTATGCAACCGTGCTGCCTATTTTGGAATAGTAATGTTTACACTTTTTTATGAAACTGTAAATATGCATTTGTGCCATTGTTGAAGTATTATTTATTGTACTTTGTTTTTAAAATTTGCATTACATATAAAATTGTCAAGTCTGTCATAGAATGTACTGTATGCAAGTTTTTGAGTTTTAATAAATAAGTTGCAATGTAGAAATCTACAGTATTACAATTGAAATAAATTTGAAAATGTATTACTCAAGTATAAAATTAGTACACACCAACCAAGTGCTATTTTATATTTTCAAAATAATAGTACGAAAGTAAGACAAAATTATTAGATTTAAAAATATATTTATATATTTTTAATATTCCGAAATAGATTTAATACTGTATATTAATTAGCAGTACACTTACCGGTAAGTATATTGTATTTAATTTAAAAAATACAGTAGGAAGTAGAAAGAAATGGAAGACATTTAATTAAATTTGATCACTTTTACTATTCCCACGTAAAACACACAAAAAGTTATGTACATGTAATGTTTGTTGCAAAGAGCACTAGAGAATGATGGTCAAATACAATTTGAAGCCTAAATATGTCTCAGCTGAGGTGATGGACAGTCCTGTTCTGCAGTTATGCAATTTAATTTCATCGTGTTGGGTCCACATCTCATCTGCTGTCTCCCACAAACTCATTTCCAGATCAAAATGGGCCTGGTGAACTGAAAATTTAACAAATATGTAAGATAAAGGTTGAAAATAAACAAATAATTGCAGACCTTTCACAATGATCATCCTGTTTCAGGTGAAAATGTTCCATCACACTGAGCATGAATGTAGGACGTTTTTGTTGAAAGAATTTAAAAATAATAAAAATGTACAAAAACTTCATGGAGTTACTTCACTGTTACTGTATTAGACTGATGTTAGATGTCAAATTGGCTGGTTTTTAAATGTATTACATGATTAAAATAATAATAGTAATATACCCCTAATGAAAAATATTTTATTAATTTATCCAATGACATAAAATATGTTTTTTGGAGTCAACTAGAGTAGTTTTCTGGGAAAGAGAAGAGAGAGAAGAGCGACCCCTGCTGACCTATTTGCACTGTTGCATAGCTTTGCATTTTACTGTCTCTCAAAGCATGGATTGAAACATGATGAAAGTCTCCATATTCACAATAGTGTAACTAATTAGGGCATATCAGATGTAGACTAGAAATAAATAAATAAAACCACAATGGGTTCTATGTTTTAGACTTTGGATTAACATGAATTAGTGGGCCAATCTATTAACATTTCATACATACAGGTCTATTGTTTTCAGTGTATTTCAGAGATTTAAAATATAAATAAAATATAAGATAAAAATGTGTTAAAAACTGAGAGACAACCTCCCAAAGTTCAGGAAGTGTTACATCCAATCACAGAGGAGAAGGGACTCCAGCCAATCATGTGTCCTGATACAGAGGCCAGCTGGCTCCGCCCACGGACTGCCAAAATTCTGAACCGTGAGCGAGAGGGACAGACAGACAGTAGATACATTTTGCACGCACGGGCATGTAGTTGTCCTCCGAGGGGGCGTGCGCGCGCTTGGATCTCTTTTCTACGCTCGCACTCATCTTCATTACGCGCGGGGGGCTGATTTGCGCTCGCTCGAGTGTAATTTGCTCCCTCGAGGCATGTATTTGCTCTCGTGAGATCTGTATTTGTTCACGCCCCTTATGTATTTGTCCACGCCCATTTCGGCATCGTTCTATCTCCATACAGACAGTAGATACATTTTGCACGCACGGGCATGTAGTTGTCCTCCGAGGGGGCGTGCGCGCGCTTGGATCTCTTTTCTACGCTCGCACTCATCTTCATTACGCGCGGGGGGCTGATTTGCGCTCGCTCGAGTGTAATTTGCTCCCTCGAGGCATGTATTTGCTCTCGTGAGATCTGTATTTGTTCACGCCCCTTATGTATTTGTCCACGCCCATTTCGGTATCGTTCTATCTCCATAGCCGCGCACCACGAACGGTGGTCGACGTGGGGCGCGGGGGTGGGGGCCGCGCGCCACGAGCGGGGGGCGACGTGGGCCCGGAACGTGTTCAAAGCTCTCCCGTAGGTGGGAGTTAAAGCTCTGTCTTATGGGAGACTCTGCCAGACGTTCCCAGCAGACCGTCACAATACATTTGGGCCTGCCAGGTCTGACCAACATCCTCCCCCACCATCGGAGCCAACTCACCACCAGGTAGTGGTCAGTGGATAGCTCTGCCCCTCTCTTCACCCGAGTGTCCAAGACATGTGGCCACAGATCAGATGAGACGACAACAAAGTTGATCATCGAACTGCGGCCTCGGGTGTCCTGGTGCCAAGAGCACATATGGATACCCTTATGCTTGAACATGGTGTTTGTGATGGACAATCCATGATGAGCACACAAGTCCAATAAGAGAACACCACTCGGGTTCAGATCGGGGGGTGGGGGGCGTTCCTCCCAACTACACCTCTCCATGTCTTACTCTCATATCCCACGTGAGCGTTGAAGTCCCCCAGTAGAACAAGGGAGTCCCCAGGAGGCACACTCTATAGTACTCCCTGGGGGGGGTGTAATCTGAGCTGCTGTTTGGCCGTTTGACCTACTAATTGATTAATTTGGGTAGCTATGGCTGAGTGATTAGAGCAGTCGTCCTTATCCTGCAAGAGTTGGGGATTGTTGCGATTCCACCAACAGTCACATGCTGAAGTGTCCCTGAGCAAGACGTTGAACCCCTCATTACCTCCGATGTGTGTCCCACCAGTTTATGAATGGGATAAATCTATTATTATTTGTATAGATCTAGAAGAGTGCTGTATGAATGGGTAAATAAAGACACAGATTTTGTTGTAAAGCATTTTGAGTATCTTGATAAGATAGAAAGGTGCTATATAAGTACAGTCCATTTACCGTTTAATTTGTAGGGTTAACTTACCTTTGTACCAAACTCAGTCGATGCGGGATCAACATGGCAACATGGCGAGAGCTTAGCTCCAGCTGAAAGCAACATAAAACAAAGAAATATATATATATATCTGGCACAAACTGAACATCGCGGACGAACTGAAGAGTCGCCACCAGAAGCCACGAGCTGAGCTGGCTGACCGATTTTGAATCTTTGATTGGAGGGAGCCGAGCGCGGATCTGTGAGTTTACGACTCGAGCCACAGGCTAAGCTGGCTAGCCGACCTGAAGCCGCCGCGACCAGAGAGGGCTGAACGCCGCATGGACTGAAAAGCCGTCGACAGGTATCGTGTGCAGACCTCGGAGTGCAGACCGAAGGAGGCTGAGCGCTGTGCAAGTACCGGTGTACCGCTGTCGGGAGCTACGAGCTGGGCTAGCATCGGAGCTACGTGCTATGCTAACTGAGCTAGCATCCGAGCTACTGTGACTGTGACCGCGAGCGCCGTGAGCGAACCGGACGACCGCCGCCTGGAGCTTCGAGCTGGGCCGAGCGCCGTGAGTGAACCGGACGACCGCCGCCTGGAGCTTCGAGCTGGGCCGAGCGCCGTGAGTGAACCGGACGACCGCCGCCTGGAGCTGGGCTGGTGTTGGAGCTGTGCCTGGAACTACGTGCTGTGCTAACTGGGCTAACATCGGAGCTGCGGAGACCGGAGGAGGCCAAGCGCCGTGCGTGAACCGTAGGACCGCCGTCTAAGCCGGGCTAGTGAGCAAACCTCTTCGGATAACAGATCTGATTGCTGCAGGCTGCTGAGACCGTGAGTTCTGATCTAATAACTACTGATCTGGGTGCTGCACTGCTGGGCTGCACTGCTGTGGCCACAGCCACCATCGTTAGGCCTGTGAGCCTCGTGGAAGGGCCATGTGGTTCAGCAAACAAACCAGAGACCTGCTACTATTCCAGGGCTGCCAACACTCACGCAGTGACCGTGAGACACACGCATCCGAGTGGTTTCACACGCTCTCACGCCGCATTAACATTTCTCACACTGAAACTGACAAACGTCAAAATCTCAACTCCGTTCCACTTCCGTATTGGGAAAATACTTGAGTCCGCTCCACGTTTTCACCACAACCCTTGGTGTTTTGCACAAGAAAATCCACGTTGTTGTTATCAGTCCGTATTTTTGCTCCAACATTCCATCTTACCTGCAGTTTGCAGAGCAGAAAGTAATTCACGGAGCAAAGAGCTCGGTGTGTGCGGCAAATTGAAGAAAAAGAAAGAGGAGGTGAGTCGGTAACATTATCAAACATAGGAAAAACGAGGTGGATGGAGCAGAGAGGGAAAGTGAAGAATATTATGCTTTTATATACTTTACTGATTGAAACTATTTTACAAATGGTATAAATCGCAACTGTTTTTATGTGCTATAATCAAGTGTTTATCATGTGTTAAGTGCCTTACAACACATAAATCCATAGTAAAACGTATACAGACACATTAAGCTTTTCTAAACTTAACTTAAAGAGTCACGCACACACAGAAGCACAAAACAATCAGATCTTCACGAGACAGCCAAGGGGCATAAATTATCTGATTGCCAGGGACCAAAGCTTATCAGTGAGATTGACCAATCAGAGGCCAGAAGAAGCAGCAGAGCGCCATCTCCATAATAATGCAGGGTGATGATTTTGCAAGGCACCTTAGAAATTTTCAGCATTCCAGGAGAAAATTTCTCAGGGACAGGTTCTTGCTCCAATCTTTATTTTTTATTTTTATTTATTTATTTGTTCATTTTACATTTTGTAAAGAAAAAAACATTTTTACATTTTAACAATCAAATGAAAAAGAAAAAAAAAACATAAAATGAAAGGAGACAGGGAGAAGAAAAAATCTTATTTTACCTGCCCCTTATTTCTATAATAATAACAAAAAAAAGCGAGATCAATAAAAATAACTCAATCAAATGTACAAATTTCCAAGCCACTCAACAATGATACAAAATTTAAGCTATTTACATGATTTGAATACACATTTAAGTTTTAGTACAATTTGACAATTTGAGTATTTAGTATTCATTCATTCATTCAACCTTTATTTAGTCAGGTAAATCTTTTGAACCTCATGGGCTCATTTACGAAAGCGACCTGCTAAAACTAAAGAACAATGAACAGCAGTGATAGAATTTCATTAAACAATAAACAAACAAACAATAAACAATAGAAAACAAAAAGAAAGAGAAAAAAAACAAAAAGATTTTTTTTTTTATTTTTTTTTTTTTTAACAAAGTATCAAAAAACTAGCAAAACATTATAAGGTAGACGTATAAAATCAAAGACAGGAACAAATCTGCATTGGTTTTTGCCAGGATTCCAACAGATTCTGAAAACCATTTAGGGAGGTCAGGGCCGAGAGCTTCAGATCTTTTTGTAAGATATTCCATGAAGCAGGAGCAGAGTAGGAGAAGGCCCTTTTTCCAAGTTCAGTCCTCACTGACGGAACACTGCAGGTAATCATGTCCTGAGAGCGCACACTGTAGCTGCACTCACGCAAAGACATGTAGGAGGAGATGTATGAGGGCAGTAGACCAAGAAGTGATTTAAAGATGAAAATGTACCAGTGGAAGAGTCTGCGTGAGGTTAATGATGTCCAGTTAACCAGTGAATACAGGGTGCAGTGGTGGGTACGATAATCACAACCAGTTATGAATCTTAGTGCACCATGATAGACCACATCCAACATCTGCAGGGTGCTTTTAGGAGCATTCATGTAGAGAATGTCACCGTAATCAATGGAGGGAAGGAAAGTCACAGACACAAGGCGTTTCCTGACATTCAGTGATAGACAGGATCTGTTTCTGAAAAAGAAACCCAGTTTGCTGTATCTAATTAACATATTAGCTTTAATAATTTTTTTTTTATCCTTCAAAAGGGAAATAAAGTGTGCAGTTTGGCTAGCCGGAGTCTGCCTAGCAACACCAAGAGCAGGTAAGATTGAATTGAAAATTAAGAATAAACACAAGTAGATAATGGTATCTTGTTAACTGAGTACATTTAAACCAACTTGACCATTAACCATTTTAATTCTTTAAAGGATTCTAAAATGTCCAGTAAAGTAAGACTATCGGTGGGACAAAAGCAAAGCATTTTGTTTTATTTAACAAACAAGCAAAGTCAGAAAAGACAGAGAGAAACACAACCAACAGAACAACAACAAGGAGAGACAGAACAACTGAGAATAACAGAACAGCAGCGAGGAGAGACAGAACAACAAGCAGAAGAGCAACAGATAGGACAGACAGAAGAATACATGGAAGACCAGGAGACAGGACAATGAAGAATGTCTCTTAACTTTTCTCTTGTCATTTTTGACTAAACCTACCGGGTACATCATAAAATGCTCTTCATACAATGTAACAGTTAAAACACAGTCAAAAATGTGGTAAATACCAACGTTTATGGAGGACTTACTGACATTATTAGAAATAAAAGCAGAAATATATAAATAGACCATTAAATGAATATATGCACTTAAAGTTTAAAGTTTAGTTTAAAACAAAGCAAACAGGAAAACACCTGTGCTTTTGTTTTAAACTAAACCTTAAACTAAACTGAGGCAGCACAGACATCTGCATGTGGATTCTGCTTTATCCTGTCTGTTGACCAATAGGAGAAGAGCTGATCCAGGAAAGGTTTCCTTTTTTATTTAATTAGTGCATTTTACCCCTCCCTGGGCTGCCACCTTACCGTGGTGGAGGGGTTTGAGTGTCCCAATGATCCTAGGAGCTATGCTGTCAGGGGCTTTATGCCCCTAGTAGGGTCACCCAAGGCAGACAGGTCCTAGGTGAGGGACGAGACAAAGCGCAGCCCACAAGACCCCTTATGATGAATAATATAAATGGAAACAATGTTCCCTCGCCCGGACGCGGGTCACCGGGGCCCCACTCTGGAGCCAGGCCCGGAGGAGGGGCACGTTGGCGAGCGCCTGGTGGCCGGGCTTTCACCCATGGAGCTCGGCCGGGCACAGCCCGAAGAGGAGACGTGGGTCCCCCTTCCCATAGGCTCACCACCTGTGGGAGGGGCCAAAGGGGTCGGGTGCATTGTGGAATGGGTGGTGGCCGAGGGCGGGGACCCTGGCGGTCTGATCCTCGGCTACAGAAGCTGGCCATTGGGACATGGAATGTCACCTCTCTGGTGGGGAAGGAGCCTGAGCTAGTGTGTGAGGTTGAGAGGTTCCGGCTAGAAATAGTCGGACTCACCTCAACGCATGGCTCTGGCTCTGGAACCAGTTTCCTTGAGAGGGGTTGGACACTCTTCCACTCTGGAGTTGCCCCTGGTGAGAGGCGCCGAGCAGGAGTGGGCATACTTGTTGCCCCCCATCTTGGTGCCTGTACGTTGGGGTTCACCCCGGTGAACGAGAGGGTAGCCTCCCTTCGCCTACGTGTGGGGGGACGGGCTCTGACTGTTGTTTGTGCCTATGCGCCGAACGGCAGCGCAGATTACCCACCCTTTTTGGAGTCCTTGGAGGGGGTATTGGAGGGTGCGCCTCCTGGGGACTCCCTTGTTCTGCTGGGGGACTTCAACGCTCACGTGGGCAATGACAGTGAGACCTGGAGGGGTGTGGTTGGGAGGAACGGCCCCCCTGATCTGAACCCGAGTGGTGTTCTGTTGTTGGACTTCTGTGCTCGTCATGGATTGTCCATAACGAACACCATGTTCAGGCATAAGGGTGTCCATATGTGCTCTTGGCACCAGGACACCCTAGGTCGTAGTTCAATGATCGACTTTGTTGTCGTCTCATCTGATCTGCGGCCGCATGTCCTGGACACTCGGGTGAAGAGAGGGGCGGAGCTGTCAACTGACCACTACCTGGTGGTGAGTTGGCTCCGATGGTGGGGGAGGATGCCGGTCAGACCTGGCAGACCCAAACGTATTGTGAGGGTCTGCTGGGAACGTCTGGCAGAGTCTCCCGTAAGACGGAGCTTTAACTCCCACCTCCGGGAGAGCTTTGAACACGTTCCGAGGGAGGCGGGGGACATTGAGCCCGAGTGGGCCATGTTTCGCGCCTCTATTGTCGAGGCAGCTTATCGGAGTTGTGGCCGCAAGGTTGTTGGTGCCTGTCGTGGTGGCAACCCTCGAACCCGGTGGTGGACACCGGCGGTGAGGGATGCTGTCAAGCTGAAGAAGGAGTCCTATTGGGCCTTTTTGGCCTGTGGGACCCCGGAAGCAGCAGATAGGTACCGGCAGTCCAAGCGGCATGCGGCTCGGGTGGTTGCTGAGGCAAAAACTCGGGCGTGGGAGGAGTTCGGAGAGGCCATGGAGAATGACTTCCGTACGGCTTCGAGGCGATTCTGGTCCACCATCCGGCGTCTCAGGGGGGGAAAGCGGTACGCGACCAACACCATTTATGGTGGGGATGGCGTGCTGTTGACCTCAACTCGGGATGTTGTGAGTCGGTGGGCGGAATACTTCGAAGACCTCCTCAATCCTACTGGCACGTCTTCCACTGAGGAAGCGGAGCCTGGGGACTTTGGGTCGGGCTCTCCAATCTCTGGTGCTGAGGTCGCCGAGGTGGTTAAAAAGCTCCGCGGTGGCAAGGCTCCGGGGGTGGATGAGATTCGTCCTGAGTTCCTTAGGGCTCTGGATGTTGTGGGGTTGTGTTGGCTTACGCGACTCTGCAATATCGCGTGGACATCGGGGGCAGTTCCCTTGGATTGGCAGACTGGGGTGGTGGTTCCCCTATTCAAAAAGGGGGACCGTAGGGTGTGTTCCAACTATAGAGGGATCACACTCTTAAGCCTCCCTGGTAAGGTCTATTCAGGGGTTCTGGAGAGGAGGGTCCGTCGGATAGTCGAACCTCGGATTCAGGAGGAGCAGTGTGGTTTTCGTCCTGGTCGTGGAACACTAGACCAGCTCTACACCCTCAACAGGGTCCTGGAGGGTGCGTGGGAGTTTGCCCAACCAGTTTACATGTGCTTTGTAGACTTGGAAAAGGCATTCGACCGCGTCCCTCGGGGGGTTCTGTGGCGGGTACTCCGGGAGTATGGGGTACCAGGCCCATTGATATGGGCTGTTAGGTCCCTGTACGACCGGTGTCAGAGCTTGGTCCGCATTGCCGGCAGTAAGTCAGGCTCGTTTCCGGTGAGAGTTGGACTCCGCCAAGGTTGCCCTTTGTCACCGATTCTGTTTATAACTTTTATGGACAGAATTTCTAGGCGCAGCCAAGGTGTTGAGAGGATCCGTTTTGGTGGCCTTAGAATCGCTTCTCTGTTTTTTGCAGATGATGTGGTCCTATTGGCTTCATCAGCTCGTGATCTACAGCTTTCGCTGGAGCGGTTTGCAGCTGAATGTGATGCGGCCGGGATGAGGATCAGTTCCTCCAAATCCGAGGCCATGGTCTTGAGCCGGAAAAGGGTAGCGTGCCCTCTCCGGGTCGGGGAGGAGGTCCTTACCCAAGTGGAGGAGTTTAAGTATCTCGGGATCTTGTTCACGAATGAGGGAAAACTGGAGCGTGAGATCGATAGGCGGATAGGTGCAGCGTCCGCAGTGAAGCGGGCGCTGTACCGGTCTGTCGTGGTGAAGAGAGAGCTGAGTCAAAAGGCAAAGCTCTCAATTTACCGATCGATCTACGTTCCCACCCTCATCTATGGTCATGAGCTTTGGGTTATGACCGAAAGAACAAGATCTCGGATACAAGCGGCTGAAATGAGTTTTCTCCGCAGGGTGTCTGGACTCTCCCTTAGAGATAGGGTGAGAAGCTCAGTCATCCGGGAGGGACTCGGAGTAGAGCCGCTGCTTCTCCACATCGAGAGGAGCCAGTTGAGGTGGCTCGGGCATCTGGTTAGGATGCCTCCTGGACGCCTCCCTGGTGAGGTGTTCCGGGCATGTCCCACCGGGAGGAGACCCAGAGGAAGACCCAGGACACGCTGGAGGGACTATGTTTCTCGGCTGGCCTGGGAACGCCTTGGGATTCCCCCAGAGGAGCTGCTCCAAGTGGCTGGGGAGAGGGAAGTCTGGGCCTCCCTACTTAGGCTGCTACCCCCGCGACCCGACCTCGGATAAGCGGAAGAAAATGGATGGATGGATGGATAGTGCATTTTAAGTTATTTATTGGTTTTTATATGTTTTAGTTATTTATTCGTCCATTAATACATTTCTTTCTACTTTTTATTTCTAATTATGTCAGTTTCAGTCCTCCATACATATTCAAACATGAAATAGTATTTCAATCTGACACAGATCTATAAAAAAGAGTGTAGGGAGTCATTTTAAGTCAATTTTTATTGTAGGATGTAGCCAACATGATGAGGGCAGGTGAAGCTCACCAGCACAATCAAACCCTGTTGCCACGCTTTGACTTTAAAAATTCACTCAACTTTATGGGTGAACAAATAGAAAAATTATCAGCAAAAATGGATTCCCAGGCCAGTCTGGTTAATGAAATAAGACAACTGAAAGATCTGATAGTTAGCAAAAACAATAAAATTGCTGAACTGGAACAAAAAATAGATGACTTAGAACAATACACAAAGCAAGACAACTTGGTGATCTCAGGACTTGATGTTAGTAAGTGTCGGACATATAAAAGAGCTCTTACTAACAATGACCAAACTGAGAATGCACCTCAGGAAGAACAAGAGACTCTGGAGGATTGTGTAGTTGCTTTTTTTCAGAACATGGACATTGACATAGGCTATGGGGACATTTCGTTCTGTCACACCCTGCCCAGTAAATCACAAAAATTCGGGCCGTCAGTAGTCGTCAAGTTCATTAGCAGGAATACAAAAAACTATGTTATGCAAGCAAAAAAAAAATCTGCGGGGATCAAACGTTTACATAAATGAACATCTAACAAAAAAAAATGGAAACATTGCACATCAAGCAAGGTGGTTAAAAAAACAGAACAAAATAGCATCAACATGGACAAAAAATGGATACATCTTTATCAAAACACAGGAAGGGTCTCAGCCTAAAATGATAAAAGAGCTGAAGGATCTGGATGAATTCAGGAAATGAAAAATTACAAATCAATGAAACAACTCACACTCAAAATGGATAAAATATACAGTGAAATGAACAAATACATTAGAACATGACATCATACGAAGACTCAGAACCTAAAATATATAATGTTGAAAATGTGATTGATGCAAATTTTTTTCCTGTAATAAAAGATAGCGAATATTATAATGAAGAGCAGTTTAATGACATCAATATATCAAATGGAGTTCTCTCTATTATTCACTTTAATAGCAGAAGTATAAATGCAAACATATCCAAAATAACAGATTACTTAAAACAGTTAAATAGAACTTTTACGATAATAGCGCTGTCAGAGACATGGCTCAATGATGATAACACAAGTAATATTCACATCGAGGGGTATGAATTATATCATATGAACAGAAATAATAAAAGAGGTGGTGGAGTCGCTCTATTTGTCAATAATGAAATAAAATGTAAATTAAATAGTGAAATGTCAATAATAGTTGATAATATTATGGAAATGATAACAATAGAAATAATAAACAAAAACGATAAAAACATAATAATAAGTTGTGTATATAGATCACCAGGAGCAAATATAGAAATATTCACGGATAAAATCTTGGAGCTAATGGAGAAGAGTTTTAATAAAAATGTTTTTTTGTGTGGAGACTTTAACATTGATATGGGAAATAAAACAGATTCAAATAACATAAGCACATTTATAAACTCAATGTACAGTTTAAATATGTATCCATTGATATCAAAGCCAACAAGAATTACAACTCATAGTGCCACAATAATTGATAATATTTTCACAAATATAACAAATGGGGACGTGATAGGTGGTATCTTAACGACCGACTTAAGTGATCATTTACCAGTTTTCACAATCTATAAAAATGATCAAAACATCACAAAAGCAGTTACAATGAAGAAAAAGATCATAAACACGTCAAAAAGAGTTTTGGAAAAATTGAAAGAGGATCTGGATAAACAAGACTGGAGTGATGTGTATGTTGATGATGCGAACAGAGCATATGATGAGTTTATGAATATCTTGGAGGCTCTGTATGAAAAGAATTGTGTGCAAACAAATCATACAAAGAGAAATACGGTTGATCAACCATGGATGACAAAAGGGTTGAGAAATGCTTGTAAAAAAAAGAATTATTTGTATTCATGTTTCTTGAAATTGCGAAGTCAGAGCGCTGAAGAAAAATATAAAAAGTATAAAAATAAATTAGTAGGGATTATAAGGAAACATAAGAAAGAATATTATAGTAAATTATTAGATAAAAGTAATGGTGATATGAAAGCAACATGGCGAGTAATGAATAGTGTCCTGAAGAATCATAAAACAAAAACTGGTATTTCAAAATACTTTGTAAAAGACAACGATGAAATTCATGATGAAAATGAAATTGTAAATGGATTTAATCAATATTTTGTGAATGTTGGATCAAGCCTTGCAGCTAAAATACCAAAAGCAGATAATAATGTGATCCATTCAATTAAAGGTTGTGCAAATAGTATTTTTCTAAATGGAACTAACAAAGAGGAAATAATGAATGTAGTAAAAAATCTTACAGACAAGAGATCAAGGGACTGGGTGGACATGGATATGATGTTTGTAAAGGACATAATGAGCCATGTTATTGAGCCGTTTACATACATATGTAATTTATCATTTTCAACAGGAATATTTCCAGATAATATGAAAGTAGCTAAGGTAGTTCCTCTTTTTAAAAATGGTGATAAATGTGTGTTCAACAATTATAGACCTATATCCTTGTTACCACAGTTTTCAAAAATTCTTGAAAAACTATTTGTAAACAGACTAGATCAATTTATAGATAAACAAAATATTCTAAGCAACAGTCAGTATGGGTTTAGAGCAAAAAACTCTACATCAATGGCTCTCATGGAATTAATGGAACAAATAACTACTGCTGTCGATCAAAAACAATATTGTATCAGTATTTTTGTTGATTTAAAAAAAGCATTTGATACTATTGATCACACCATTCTCCTTGAAAAACTGAACAAATATGGTATTAGAGGACCAGCATTACAGTGGGTATCTAGCTACTTGAAAGATAGGAAACAATTTGTACAAATAAATGATGTAAGATCTGACCTCTGTAATATCACATGTGGAGTTCCCCAAGGCTCTGTACTTGGACCAAAGCTATTTATTTTATATGTGAATGACTTGGTAAATGTGTCAGGACTCCTTAAATGTGTACTTTTTGCTGATGATACCACATTTTTCTGTTTAGGTGAAGATATAGAACAAATGTTGGAATTGATAAAGACAGAATTTGTCAAGATACAAACTTGGTTTAAAATAAATAAATTATCATTAAATCTAGAAAAAACTAATTACATGATATTCAGTAATAAAAAGAAAACTGTTGATGTTCCACTCAAAATTGAGGGTGTTGAGATTTGTAGAGTGAGTGAGGTGAAGTTTTTGGGTGTTATCATTGATGACAAACTGACATGGAAACAACACATAAATTCTGTAAGAATAAAAATAGCTAAATCGATTGCAGTACAGGTAGTCCCCGAATTACGAGCGCTCTGATCTACGAGGTTCCAGACTTACGAGCTGGCGAATTTTTGGAAAAAACGCAAAAAATACTGAGTTTTCATGTGTTTTTTCACCACAGTTAGTTAGCTAAACATATGGACACACGTTTCCGATCATTTTTATGCACTCATAAGCAGTTTTTTGATGAAAAACGAGTGTTTGTAGTCGCGCTAGCGAAACCGTTCCAATTTACGAGCGAAATTCCGGACTTACGAGAGACATGGCAACCGTTCCAAATTACGAGATTTCCGGTTTACGAGCGCCTCGTTGTAACGGATCTCGCTCGTAAATCGGGGACTACCTGTACTGTACAAAGTCAGAGACCTATTGAATGATAAAGCTCTGTATTTGTTGTATAACACAATCATTGTTCCACACTTAATCTATTGTATTGATGTTTGGGGGAATGCGTGTAAAACAATCACAAAGCCTATTTTTGTATTACAGAAAAGAGCTGTAAGAATTATCACTAGAAAACATTACCGTCATCCATCAAGTACATTATTTTATCAACTGAAGTTATTGAAGTTCCATGATTTGGTAGACTATAATATTTTATCAGTTATGTATAGGGCTCAAAATAATGCATTACCTTTAAATATCCAAATGCATTTTGTTAAAAGACAAAGTTGTTATAATCTTAAGGGGACAGAGATGTTTGTAAAACCACAATTCAGAACTAGTTTGAAGGGACGTTCTACCTCAATCCAGGGAATTAGATTATGGAATGGCTTGGAGAATGTAGTTAAAAATGCCAAGTCAATGTTTACATTTAAGAAAATGATCAAAACAAATGTGTTAAAAAAAATATGAAATAGCGTAATGTGTATTGTATTAGTTAGAAAATTAGAAAGAGTTAGTCATTTTGTACTGTTGGTTGAAGATTATTATTGTTTAATCTGATTGTTGGAAAAAAGGGGCAGATATAATAAGATTTATTCTTCTTTCTGCTACCTTTCATTTTTTTATATTTTGTACATTATCATTTATGGGATTGTCTTGTATTGTTTCTTTTGTAAAAAAAAATGAACAAATTTAATAAACATAAACCTTCCACAATACAGGTAGTCTTCAACTTACGGCAGTCTCGACTTATGGAGATTTGACTTTACGAACACCTTTACGAACACACTCCCATTGAAAAATACGCTACCAAAACGAAACTTACAGGAGAAACGAAACTTACAGGAGGGAGAAGGAGGGAGGGAGGGAGGGGGAGCTTGACACGTGCTCAATGGAAACTTACAAAGGGAGGAAGGGAGGGGGAGGGAGAGCTTGACGCATTGGAACTTACATGAGAGACAGGAGCTGAGGACAGAGGGGCTAATATGCTAACTGTGGACTGCTGGACCACGCGTGGAAATACAGAAACCTTATTTTTTTGGAGTGGAGGTTTATGAGGCAGAGGCTACAGCTAAGCAACGAGCTAACATGCAGAGGTTACTGTAGTGGACCGCGTGAAGCTGCAGGAGCTCGGAGGTGCACAAGCTAACATGCTAACAGACGGAGGAAGAAATGACCAGCTCCCAGTAAGAAATTCTTTTTTTCCCTTCATTATGGCTCCTAAATGTATGTGGTTTTTGATAATTATGTAGGGTAATGTGTTAGGATAGGCTAAGTGCTTGGTAAAAATACAGTACTGTACGTATGAGGTGCTTGGATGTATGAGGTACATGTATGAGGTGCCGTTAAGACGTATTTTTTACTTACTGTTGAGCTATATTAATTTACGCTCTTATGCTCTTATTGTGAAGAGCAGGAATTCTATTTCCGGTTTCCTCCGTGAGGGACTTTCTCCACCTTTTCCTTCTGTTGTTAGTGTGTACGAGACGTGGTCTTCGTGTGAATAAATATGGCGTGTTCTGCCTAAAGAAAGAACCGAGCATCCTGCTTATTTTCCATCCCTGGGACGCCAGAAGCGCTGCAAACAACTCGCATCCCTTAACAGGTTATGGAGCCCAGACATCTCAGGACCCAGGTGAGATGGAAATGAGTAAAATAAGCTTGCAGAAGAAGTTTAACGCGACGAAGTAACGCAACAGAAGTTTGCGCGCGAATGAGCGCATGTCACGAAGACAAAGAGCTAACTAGCAAGCAAGCTAACGTCACGAAGCTAAGCAAGCTAACGCCACGAAGCTATGGCGAACAGAGGAGCGAATATATCCGTATCTCCACTTCTTTTTGATGGATGTGAAGAGAAATATGATTTATGGTGTTGAGGCTCTTTAGTCATCAGGTTGTTAATGAAATGACAGACTTTATTCTTTTTGCCAGCCAGGAGGGAGTCTTTTAATAGTCTTCAACAAGGAACATTACAGCCACAATCCTCTGCTAATTCTGACACTCCATATCTTTTATACACCAAAATGACGTCAAATAAAAGGAGTTTACTTCTCGGCAGGGGAACAGATGATTCTTTTCCCAGCAAAGGGGAGGAAGATATGTACGCACACACTACTTTAGTTTTGAACCCTAGATAAACAGTTTAGATTGATTCAACCTGCTTCCCGTCACAAGGGAAAGAGTTTACAGTTCCTTTCGGGCTTTGCACGAAAGGAAAATTAATGATTCTGTTTTGTAGGAAACTTTTAGCAGATGTTTTCCTGAACTTCATCTGACCTAATGTGCTAGTTGTTTTCCTGAACTTCATCTGACTTTACATGTTCAACGTTCAAAACCAACAATCCTCCCTTTTTGAGATAAATCTCAAACTAAGGCTAACTAATTTTACTTATGTAGTGTTACATGCATAATAATAGTGAAGTTAATAAAAGATAACATAAAAAGTAGAATTGATTATATTGAAAAGTATCATAAACTTATCTAACTTAAGTTTTATCTTTTGAGACAGTTGCTATCATGCCCGAAGGAGCCGAAAAACCGTTGCTGGCTTTGATGTATTTGTATTTGTATTTGTAGTTGTTAACGGAAAAAATCTCTCCTCGGGACCCCCCCTCTCACTGGAGCTCCCACCATAGGCCAGGAATGGTAGCAACTGTCCATTGCTAGAGACCTTTCTTGGTCTTGTAGCTAATTTTTACCTCGCTCCCTATAATAAAACCTTTGAAACTACGTTAAAGAATAGATGAAAGATAAAACCATTATTGGATATAGCCTTAGCAAAAACAACTCATCATGACATTATACTAGAGTGATAAACATAAATGATGAAATAATAATTGATAATAAGAATGTATAAATGCAATTGATAAGAAGAATGAATAATAGATAAGATAAATGCTAAAACCTGAAAAAGAAACATAATAAAACCTGAAAGAGAATACAATCATAAAGGATAAATGATAGAGGATAAATGACATTCAAAAATAAATGTACAAGAATAAATGTTAAAACAACAATACAATCATAAATGCATAAAGAATAAATGATGTACAAAATAAGCATACAAGAATAAATGATAAAACAAAAACAGATAAAATGCTCCATGGTGCTAAAATAATAAAATGGAGTAAATGCTTCGGCCGTTGATTGAATATAAAAGTCTTGCATCAAAAGTCCACGATGATGCCTGTTATAAATGAATATATTCAAAAAGACAAAAAATAGTAAGAATAAAAGGATATACTGTAATGTTTTTAACCAAGTTCAGTTCAGTTCAATAAATTTCTTCTTTTATTGTAACATTCAAAACAAAATAGTGTTCGTTGGGGGCAAGACAGAATTCTGGAGGAGGGCTTTCTTTCGACGAACATGTCACTTCACACGTTATTCCCAGATCTCCAGTGGCCATTAAGCCCCCTCCGCCTCCCTTGGCCTGTAGAGTTTTTTGGTCAGTTCAGTGGGAGGCGGGGAGACATGTCCTCTGAGGCCATCTGAAGCTGTACGAATTGGTTTGCAGCCACAAGGTCCATTTGAGTCATCATTTTACGAGTCCACCACCGCTTCCCAGCCGGCAGGATACAACATGTCAGAAAAGAAATTATAATTAGTACTAAGATTGTACTAATTCCTATCTTTAATATCAAAAATAACCCTTCACCTAAATTTAGATTAAAACCATTCCACGACCAGTCATCTTTGCCAGCATTGGTACTAAGCTCTTCTTTTAGATTTTTTATTTTGTTCATAGCCTCGGAAAATATTCCGTTTGGCATAGTATTGTCAGGAATGTACGTGCAGCATTCATCTTTAAAAAATTGGCAAACTCCGCCTTTAGCTGCTAATAACCAATCTAACGCTTGTCTATTTTGCATTGTCATTCTACTTGTTTCATGTAATTGTTCTCCAATCATTCCAAGAGCTTCAGTGGTGAAATTAAGAATTCGCTGTTGGTTATAATAAATATAATTAATCCATTCAACATTTTTATTAACTGTTATCCATGGCAGGATAGATTCTACCCCTGCTTTAATCTCATCCCTTGCTTTGAACTCATATGGAATTCCTTTGGGTTGACCTATTGTGTTTAAATATACATTTTTATCCAAAACATCATGTCTTTTATTTCTCTTCCTATATTCATTTGTGTCCAATTTAATTAACTCATTCACTTGGTCATGCAACATTGTTACTGGCATTTTCATTCGAACCATTGCACATAATCCAACCCATCTTGGTGGCAAAATATTCAGCAAAACATCTTCTCCACACATCCAATAATTATCAGCAATAGGAAAGCTTTGGTCACCGAATAGATACATTGTTGGAATTGTCATGGTTATGTTTTCACATTCTTGACTTAGAGGTTCAGGGTTTTCATACCAAACAGGTGTATTGAAAAAGATTGGATTCATTTTTGCATGTGGAAACCAAGAAAAAACCCAGGTCACATTACATTTCACTGTCGTATTTCCTACATTGATTCCTTGATCGCCTGTGAATCCTCCACTTGTAAAACATTCATATTCAGCATCATAATCTATTTTATATCTTGTTGGTGGTCCATTATGATCAATTTTAATTGAAAACTCAGCACACTTTTCTTGGATCTTATATCCACGATAGACATCCAGATAATTATGAATTCTCTGTGCTCCATATAGAAGCCTACATTTTATTCCACACATTGGAAGTTTGAAAAACATTGGTATGCTTGTTTTGATGTTGCTTCGCGGTTTAGTTTCTTTACATTTTTGTCTTTGTTCTTTGGCACATTGTTGTGAATTGTATTTTTCTGGAATTACTATTGGTAATGAACCAGGAGCTTTAGTGCATATAATGCATTCGTTTGATGTCAATTCTTTTGCAGTATACAGTGCCCATAAATACCAGGTATTTTGATTGGCTAATTCCCAAAGTTCATCACTTTTAACAGGTCTTGTCCCTCCTGCTCTAGGGGAGACAACATTAACAGGTCTTGTCTCTTCTGCTCTAGGGGAGACAACTCTAACATGTCTTGTCCCTCCCGCTCTAGGGGAGACAACACCAGGATTAATTTCAAATCTTTGTACAAATGGTTTAAACAGAGGTTTAACATTGTTTTTAAAATTGGTTACTCTAATCATATCCAATCCTCCCTTACAAGGATCAGAAATGTCATAAGGGAAATCACTTAAGGTAGTTAAAACTTCTGTGGTTTGTGTAGTTTCAATATTTTGAGCTGTTGTACACGTTGTTGGTTTTGAAGTCTGAAATTCGTAATTTCAAATCTTCACATAAAGAAACATCAAATGTCCCTCCTTCCGGCCATGGAGTAGTTAATTTTTTCGTCCGTTTTGTCCATTTCGCCGAGATTCTTTGGATGTTCTTTGCTAAATCTGGATTTTTTTATAGACAAAATCGCAACCGGTTTAGCAGACATTTTGTTTTTGAGACGGTGGTGCTGTATTTAAGTGGTAAAAATAAAAGTAAAAAAGTTTAAAAAATTAAAAATTTAAAAATAAAAAGTTAAAAGTTAGAAATAAAAATTGTTGTTGATCAATAAATACAGTTAACTGTTTATAAAACTTAAAATGGAAATGTCCTCAAACAATGTATTAAAATTCCCAACTTTGGTTTTGCACAAAAACTTTTCTCCCCTTCAGCAAAACAGGATGTGCACTTTTTCTATTTATAGAATTGAGCTTGCTGCAGCTTGTACATCACTTCCTTTTTTGTTACTCCAAAGAACGCAGTCAAAGCAAGCAGACAGAGGCAGACGGAGCTGCGTTCGACACAGAACAGATGATCGCTTCTTCTTCCAAGTTTAAAGTTCTCTCCGTTAAAAGGTAATTATAAATGAATGTTGTTTCTGGAACAAGTTTATATTAGTTTTGTACCACTTGTATATTCCTGAAAGTTGTTCTCTCTGTATGAGAAATTGTGCAGGCTTTTGTGTGTGTGTGTGTGTGTGTGTGTGTGTGTGTGTGTGTTCACTATGTAGTGAGGACACTTACAAAATGAGGACACTCTTTTGTGCCCACTTAGCCACTTAGCCTGTCTTTTTTATCCGGTCCCCAGCAAGCACTAGCAAGAACGTGTGTGTGTGTGTGTGCGTGTGTGAGTGGTGTGTGTGTATGTGTGTGTGTGTGTGTATGTGTGTGTGTGTGTGTGTGTGTGTGTGTGTGTGTGTGTGTGTGTGCGTGTGTTTGGCTGATATTCAAAAGGCGTTGTCCTTTTGTTCCAGCTTTTATCGACAGAAGTACATGAAAACGTCTAAATTTCCTCAGATTAAACACTGTTTTCAAAGTCTTACTTATTTGAAACCAAAAACCAAAAGAACAGACTTTAAACTACTTTCTGTCTGATCGTTCTAACTTCTCTGTGTGTGTTCTTATCTTAACAGGAAAAGGCTTTTCATCACGAGCGCCACTCGACCGCATGAGAGAAAGAAAAAACAGCAACTCTGTTCCACAACTTATCACACTCAGCTCCAAGCTCCACAGACAAGTGAAAAAGAACAAAACTGCTGATTTTTAACCACTTTCTGCCATCTCACAATCAACTCAGAATCAACTCAGAACTACCCTTCCAGCAAGATCACAAATTTCTACCCAACTGCTCAACAAAAGTTAACATGAGCACAACACTTACTTCCTAAAAGCATTTTTCAACTTATCTCGAAATGTTCTTTTTTGACAGAACGACAGAAATTGCGACATAGCACGTAGAAATTATACACACAACAAAACGTAGTATATTCAAAACAGCAGTATTGTATAAACATGCTAGAGTGTGCAGGAATGCATTTTTTTTATACTTCAGTCCCACAGCACAGGAGACGAATGATTGCTCTGCAGTCTTAAAATAGCAACATGCACATGCCGCTTGAGGACAGAGGAGCAAAACTGCTCGTTTTTAATCTACTGCTTATTGGTTTTGTAAGAAATACATTTTTAGTTTATTCTACTTTTAGGTTTTAATTACAATTAAAGATGAAAATTTTAGTTAATATTTTAATATATTCTTAATATGTTATGCAGGCCTTTTTTATTAATGTTTTCTTGTCTATGGTTTATTTGTGTTTATTGTTATTATGATATTTGACATACTATTATTGAATAAAGTATATAATAAAGTTTTTTCTGTTTCCCCCACTGTGCACAGCCTTTTTACAGGGTATTTTTCTAGGCCTTTATTTATTCATTTATTGTAGTTGATCCTTATCCAAGTTTGTGTGTTACTGTTCGTGTTTCACTAAATTTTGATGTCAAATTGAACACATAGGCTACCGCTTACAATCGGTCACTCTAATTGACCCGATTACTGTAAATTACAGGTTTATACCCTTCTTGCCCCATACGGCAAAGGACTGGTAGATCATTCCAGCTTTTTTAACTCTTACGCCTGTTACTTTTTTCCACAGTAAGTACACAGGACTGTAAACGTTACAGCTTTAATACAAACCGGTTAAACCAAAATACAGTTTTAATGGTTTAGATAATTAAGTGCTTGCAAAAAACTTTTTTATTTTTATTTAGTTTATTCAAACCTAAAGCACTCATTCAAAACTGCATTTTTTATATTGTCGACAAATAAAAGCTGTTATGTATCCAATTATTTCCAATTTTGACTGTGGCTTTTTAATCAAATTTTCACTTTTACTTTTTAAAACAGCTTCAAACTTGACAAGTTTTCTTTTTATTTAGATTCCATCCTAAATGGCAAAAGAGAAGTTTACTGTTTAAAAGTTAAAAGCCCTGACCCCAAGCACACACCATCACCAACCGAGAGGAGAAAGAATCGTTTATACTATATAAAAATATATTTACCGAGGGCCCCACGACTCGTTCTCCTCCCAGCCGGCAGGGAACGTCAGCCGAGGTCAGATGGCTTGCCCCACGTTGGGCGCCAATTGTTGAGGCTCTTTAGTCATCAGGTTGTTAATGAAATGACAGACTTTATTCTTTTTGCCAGCCAGGAGGGAGTCTTTTAATAGTCTTCAACAAGGAACATTACAGCCACAATCCTCTGCTAATTCTGACACTCCATATCTTTTATACACCAAAATGACGTCAAATAAAAGGAGTTTACTTCTCGGCAGGGGAACAGATGATTCTTTTCCCAGCAAAGGGGAGGAAGATATGTACGCACACACTACTTTAGTTTTGAACCCTAGATAAACAGTTTAGATTGATTCAACCTGCTTCCCGTCACAAGGGAAAGAGTTTACAGTTCCTTTCGGGCTTTGCACGAAAGGAAAATTAATGATTCTGTTTTGTAGGAAACTTTTAGCAGATGTTTTCCTGAACTTCATCTGACCTTATGTGCTAGTTGTTTTCCTGAACTTCATCTGACTTTACATGTTCAACGTTCAAAACCAACAATGGGAGACAAGATTTCTTGCTAACTTGCACACGCTAAAGTTGAAAGAAACTATTCTGGTCGAACCAGACACTGATGACGCAGCAGAACTAGCTGAAGACAGACGGAAAAATGAGGACTGTTATGCGGAGCTAGTTAAACTGCTGGATGATAAAAGTCTCTCGCTGATAAGGCACGAAGCGGATGATGATGGGAGGAGAGCCCTGAAAATTTTGAGAGAACATTATTCAGGGAAAAGCAAACCAAGAATAATAAACCTGTACACATCGTTGACGAAGCTTAAAATGGCGAACGCCGAGAGTGTCACAGAGTTTATTATAAGAGCTGAAAACCTCATCACAGCTTTAAGAAATGCTGGTGAAAGCATGAGTGATGGACTGTTAGTGGCCATGGCATTAAATGGACTACCAGAATCCTTCAAACCGCTTGCTGTCCACATTAGTCAAGATGAAGAAAACATTACATTTACAGACTTTAAGAGAAAACTGAGAGTCTACGAAGAGACTGAACAGATGAAAACAAGAGAGTCTTCTGACAATGTAATGAAAACCTACACAAGACATAATAGACATTTTTCTAACAAGAAAAATGAAGAAGAAGCAGATGTAATATGTTACAAGTGTGGAATTAAAGGGCACAAAGCCAGAACATGTTTAAAGAGAGTGTGGTGCAACTACTGTAAGAGTAACACACACAAAGAAACACTGTGCAAGAAGAAGGGGAATCAAGATGGAGTCAGGCGAGTTTCAGAAGATCCACAAAGAGGACAAGATCAGCTTTACAAAGCAGAGCTTAAACGAAGTAAGGATCAAACAGACGTCAACTTAAAAGGCATCATGGTGGACGCCGGAGCAACTTCCCACATAGTGAATGACATCAGAAAGTTCAAAGATTTTGATGAAACTTTCCAGCCCAACTCACACACTGTGGAATTAGCCGACGGAACCAGATGTGCAGGAATGGCGCAGAAAAGAGGAACAGCCATAATCCATCTACAGGACAACAGAGGACATCACCATCGAGCGCAGCTGAGGGATGCACTCTACATGCCTTCTTATCCCCACGACATCTTCTCAGTGGCAAGAGCAACAAACGGAGGTGCGATCATCACATTCAAGAAAGGAAACAGTCACATGATCGCAAAAGATAACAGCAGGTTAGACTTTTATGAAAGTGAAAATCTCTTTTATCTGCCAACTGTTGAAATGAGCAGTGATCAATGTAAAATATGTCACGATATGCAAACCTGGCACGAAATACTAGGTCATTGTAACTATGAAGATGTAAGAAAGCTTCAAAATGTTGTAAAAGGTATGGAAATCAAAGGTAACGTGACAAAACCTGAAAAACTGTGTGAAGTATGTACTCAAGGGAAATTTGTACAGAACAGAAACAGGGAAGCTGACAGAAAAGCAAAGTCACCTTTAGAAATGGTACATACCGATTTAAATGGTCCGATGAAAAACACAAGTCTAGAAGGGCATAAATATGCACAAACTTTCACAGATGACTACTCAGGCACAATATTTGTGTATTTTCTTAAGAGTAAGAGTGACGTGGTACAAGCCACAGAAAGATTTATTGCAGATTCATCACCTTATGGTGAAATCAGATGCATTCGTTCAGATAATGGCACTGAATTTACAAGCAGAGATTTTAAGACACTGCTAATTAAGAATAAAATTAGACATGAAACTTCAGCGCCGTACTCTCCTCACCAGAACGGCACAGCCGAAAGAGGATGGAGAACTCTTTTTGATATGAGTAGATGTATGTTGATTGAAAGCAACTTACCTGTAAAACTATGGAACTATGCAGTACAGACTGCCGCCTACGTCAGGAACAGGTGCTACAGCAGAAGCACAAAGAAAACTCCATATGAACTACTCACAGGTAACCCACCTAATGTGTCAAAACTACAAAAGTTTGGGTCAACATGTTTTCCTTACAAGCAGGACAAAGGAAAATTAGATCCTAGATGTGAGCAAGGTATTTTTGTTGGATACGATAAAAACAGCCCAGCTTATCTGGTCTATTATCCAGAAACTGAGAAAGTTGCAAAATACAGATTGGTAAAATTCCAAGTCAAAACAGCTCATGAGAAACAAACTCAAACTTCAGAAATTCAGATAGAGTACTATGACTCTAACGTAAACATCCAAAATGGCGATAAAAATGATGTTGAAAATGATGATGAAAATGATGTTAAAAATTGTGTTGAAAATGATGTTGGTATTGAAATACATACTGAGGTGGACATTTCACAAGAAAAGAGTGAAAGCACACAAGTAGATGAGAACACCAAAACTACAGTAGCTGTGTTTCCATCCATTTTCATTTCGATTTTTGAGCTAATTTTTGAAATCTCGCAAATATGTAAATACAAATTAATGCGAAGCAGAAGTGTTTCCATCTGCTGGCTTGAAGCGCATCTACCAAGCCACGCACAGCGTCATTACGTCAGACGTCAGCGTCATTACGTCAGACGTCAGCACTGCGCATGTCCAGCGCATGTCTACAGTAAACAGGAAGTAGCAGTTGAAAACAGAACCTGGCCACACATCTCGTCAAAATGGAGAGAATATTTCAGGTACGTGTTGCTATCGGTCGAGTTGTATTTATTCTGTCATACAAACTAGTTTTAGCGATGTTACATGTTGTCCGGAGCGGAAACAGCTGATCAGTCACGTGACGTGAATGTTCGCTTCGGCAGCACGAGTCGGCAAATGTGTTTCCATCTGTCGCTGTGCGCATCTGCTCATTTTCGAACATCCCAAAAACCACCTCAAGCGAGCGTATAAACTTTTTGGCGAACTTGAGAAAGTAAATACGGATTTTGCCGTTTCCATTAAGCTTTTCTGCTGCGATACTTCAAAATGCGCACCTAGAAACCTTGATGGAAACACGGCTAGTGAGAAGGAATCCTTCAAGAACAAAGAAGAAACCGACATACTTAGAGGACTTTGAAACAGATGATGCAGAGGACAAACTGCAAATATGCATAGACTCTTGTTACAAAGCAGTATGTGACATTCCTTCAACATACCAGGAAGCCATGACATCACCCAAGGCTAAACTGTGGAAGAAAGCTATGGATGAAGAAATGAAATCAATAGAGGAGAATGAGACATTCAGAGTCACACACCTGCCACCAGGTAAACAGACAGTGGGGGGAAAATGGGTCTACGCACTCAAAACAGACAGTGATGGAGCAGACAAATTCAAAGCGAGATTTGTGGCCAAAGGATATAGTCAAAAACAAGGAATTGACTATGAGGAGACATTCTCACCCACAGCTGAGATGACAAGCGTGAGAGTTCTTATGCAAAAGGCTGCTCAAGAGAACTTGATCCTTCATCAAATGGACGTGAAAACAGCCTACCTTCACGCACCAATAGACAAAGAGATCTACATGGAACAGCCAGAAGGCTATGAGAAAAAGATCAAGGGTAATGACAGACTGGTACTGATGTTACAAAAATCGTTATATGGACTAAAGCAATCTGGTAGAAATTGGAATGCTATGTTACATGAATATTTGACAGAAAATGGATTTGAACAGAATCCAGCTGATAACTGTGTATACACTTGGGAAAGACAAAATGAAAAAGTAATCGTAATAATATGGGTAGACGACCTAATAATAGCAGCTAGTGATGAAAATGTGTTGAACAAGGTCAAAGACATGTTTACTAAAAGATTTAAAATGAAGAACCTAGGATAGCTGAATCACTTCTTAGGGATAGACTTTGAGAGTATTGGAAGAGAAATAAAAATGTCACAGGAGAGATGTGAGAAAATTATTTAAAAAGTTTGAAATGCAAGAGTGCATTTATTTAGAACAAATACTCTCAAACAAAGGTTTTTGAAGATAACCAGCACTCGCTAAAAATCTGGTCAAAAGATAGACATGCAAACATGTTAATACTGTATAAAGTATAATTTCACAGGAGAAATTGTCAACAAAGGGAAAATATCTTTGACATGTGAAGGGACAAATGTTTATTTTCTTTGTTGTACATATATTAAGGTGAAAAGGTTAATTTGTGTTTGTATTTTTATGAGCCAGGGACATAAAAGCGAGTGGGGGTGTTGAGCTATATTAATTTACGCTCTTATAATAATAATAATAATAATAATGTCTATTCCTGTCATCTGCGTATGTTCCCATACACAGACGAAATTCGTCTCTGCATTTAACCCAACCACCTACCAGGTGGTGCAGTGAGCAGCCCGAAAGCGCCCGGGGAGCTGGAGAAATAGGTGTGCACTCATAGACACCCCAAGCTGGGTAGTGGCCGGGGCGCGAACCCGCGACCTTCGGATCCGTAGTCAAAAGCCCTGCCACTAGACCATCTTGGCTCTTATGCTCTTATTGTGAAGAGCAGGAATTCTATTTCCGGTTTCCTCCGTGAGGGACTTTCCCCACCTTTTCCTTCTGTTGTTAGTGTGTACGAGACGTGGTCTTCGTGTGAATAAATATGGCGTGTTCTACCTAAAGAAAGAACCGAGCATCCTGCTTATTTTCCATCCCTGGGACGCCAGAAGCGCTGCGAACAACTCGCATCCCTTAACACTTACGTCGATTTTCGTGTTACAAACGGGCGTAGGAATGGAACTCGTTCATAAGTTGGGGAGTACCTGTACTTAAAAACAACTGATGTGAATGAAGAAACTAAAAGTCAACAGCTTTCTCTCATCAGCCCCAGAAACTTCTCTCAGAAACACGCATTTTGGAAATTTCCTGTCTTAACTTTTGTTTTTCTGCCTATAGTGGAGCCCTCACTTCATTTGGTACAAATTCACAACAAATGTCTTGGGGCATTACACAAAACATTCACTTACAATAAAGGCGGAGAGGCCTTTGATCGGAAGGTTGCCGGGGTCTGCATTAGTGGTCAAAAATAGCCTGAGTCATTCACATAGAGCCAGAAAAGCTAAACTTATCCGAGGGTTTTTAGCTGAAATCAGTGGTCTGAAGGCAGAGCTGAAGTCGAGGTCCAGATATCCGATGGGCAGAAGAATCCATTTTGGGGAGGCAAAGGGAAGGAATCCTTGTCATGAAGTGGGTCAGGAGCGGCGCAGGGACAAAAACGCTGGACTACTTCAGGCATGAGGAGATCAGACGATCTGCAGACACTGTAGCGCTTAAGAAGCGAAGCCCACACGCACAAATTTATAAAACAGTGCACAGGTGCTGCAGCCGCCACCTACCATCCTGCTACCTACTGCAGCCAGGTAGACTGGCCATTGGAAGCATCAGGACGTTTCCCGGTGGCTTGACCGTTAGCCAAGGGGGACTAAAGGCTTGGTTCTGATCGCACTTGATTATTTAAAATAAACATTGCTGCTCATGCAGCATGGAGTATTTATTCAAACTATTACAGTATTTAAATTTAAATTGTTTATGCACTGAAGGAGGAAGATTGGGAGTGGCACAGGTGATGAGCATGAGTGTGATTTCAACGGAGAAGTGGGCATGGCAGAGAGCGGAGATCACGGCACGTTGCAGGAGTGAGGTTCTCCTTGCACCTGTGGGCTGCACACAGGTGCATCAGGTGCTAAATCCATCCATCCATTATCTTTATCCACTTCTTTTTTGGGGTTGTGGGGTTCGCTGGTGATCATGTCCATGTCCTGGGTTCGCTGGTGATCATGTCCAGCAATCACTGTGCAAGAGACGGGGGACACCCTGGACAGGTCTCAACTATGCAAACTCCACCCAGAAAGGCCCCCGGACCGGGATTTGAACCAGGACAACCTGCTTGTTGAGAGTCAGCAGCTCTATCTATTGGGCCACCGTGCTTCCCAGGTGCCAAATCATTTAAATTTTAACCAATACTGTACATGCTGCTCATCCATTAATCAGCCAATTGTGTGTCACGTCCAATCTTACTTTGAAAAACTGCTAAAGAGCGAGTCCGCGAAAGTCAAAACGTGAAGCACTACTGTACAGTATTCTAATGCTTTGTATGTTTGTTTACATAAATCTCTGCATTGCTTACAAATCAGAACGTAGCAGCCCATCTTTTAACAGATACTAAAAACATGAACACATAATCCTAGTCCTGACTTCCTGTCCACTCCCAGATTGATTTAAAGATTTTATTGCTCGTTTGTAAAGTTTTAAAAAAAGTTATTAACCCATTATTTATGAGATCTACTGTACTTCTGAAATTCAGAGGTGATCGGGCTTTTGCAGTTCCTGCTCCAAAACTGGAATCGTTTTACCTGATCATTTAAAGACCACTAAAGGTTGGTTTATACTCTGCAAGACGCCCCGGCGCATGTCTTTTACCCCCCGTTGACTGAGCAAACATTGCGCAACTTTTGGCCGCACTCCCGCTGCTATCCCCCGTTCGACAGCCTGTCGTGTACATAGCCCCCAAGCAGAACTCCGAGACGCCGACGATGCGGCTCGCAGCGTGTGATTGGTTCAAAGTTTGTGGGCGTTTTTTGTTTTTGCTTTGACAGACAGGGGTAGATTTGAAGAGAAACTTGTATGTGTGTGAGCACGCAGGGCAAACCGTGCGCGCCTCAGCACACTTTGCGCATTGCACCCAACACACACACACACACCCACCAATACATATATATATACATATACATACATATATATATACATATACATACATATATATATACATATACATACATATATATATACATATACATACATATATATACATATACAGTAC
>JBBPBX010039589.1:0-29810 GCA_038048925.1 Garcialebias charrua
CCACTGTTTGAGGGGCTATCCCACATAATCTAACAGTATGACAGCAGTATGTACAGTATACTTATTTTAGCTTCTTAGCTTTTTCTATTTTGTTTTTTCTGCCAGTCTATCAGTTTGTTCATGCTGCTGCGATTGCAACAACCGACTATAAAACTAGTCTGACCTTTTGACCAGTGCCATAGAAGGTGCTCTAACCACAGAACCAAACCCTAAAATCTGAACTGATGTCAGCCTCTAAGATTAGTTATGAGTTAAGGCTGAAAAACCAGACAGATTAAATGGCACTCACTCATACAATAAAGAAATGCGGTCGAACAACAACAAAATCCAGTACATATGTAATGAATCTTATCTGTTTGTGACTGGTTTGAGATTAGCTGGAAAGTGGCATTTGTGAGGGAGTGTACAAAATGTCTCAAAACAGTTGCGAGGGGTTCTCAGTTTCCTTGCATGAATTGCAGGGGTGAGTCTTGTCATATGAATTTTGAAAATGTAAAAAAGAAATTGCGCAATACAGTTTTTTTTCTTCACAGGCATCTCAAGCCCATCTTGATTTAGTTTCTAAACTTTTAGAGCTTCAGAGCTGTATTTTGACACCTGCAAACGAGCTTTCTTATGACAAAAACAGCAGCTCAGAGCCCAAAATGTCTAATCACACCAATGACAAATAATCAGTGGAAAAACTAATCCATGCCTATTTGCATTATTTACTGCCAAAGTGGGTACAAAGGGTGCAGAGGAGAGTACAATGTAGGTGGAGGTGAGCAACAAAATAGTGTGCACAGCCAAGAATACAGTTTTGCAGACTTCAACTCAAAGTTTGTCCATTTTCCTGTGAATTTAAGTCACCAACTAGCTTCCAACAGTCAGAGCCCAATAAGAGATGGCCAAAGTAACATATACCGGTAGACAATGTGACAAAAACATGCATGTTTGTCTGCCTTCAGGCCCAGGCCTCCCTGGCAAAAGAGATCCGTGATCTCAATGGTATTTGCCTGAAATAAAGGTTAATAAATAAATAAATATATACTGAAATATCCTATGAGTTTTAATAAGAACAAAATGTATTGAATCTATACTGAAATATATTAAACATAAAAAAAAACACCTGCTGTGCTGAGCAGTGCTTTGAACATTTCAGAACTTGAACAGTTGAAGAATCATCAACACTAATTACCAAACAGTGAGTTTAGGACACAGTCTCTGTGACTGGATATAAGGCTAGACATAGGTTTATAATGACATGCGCAGAACCTCATAAGAGATCTGACTGGTTTCACATCGCTCACTGCTCACAAAGAAAAAAAAAACAAGTACTGTAAGCCAGAGAGCTGAAAAACAAGGCAGATAATCAGAACAAGTCCAGACAATTAGTGATAAATGTTTGATTCAATCCCCATAAAAAGGTTCCTACAAACTGCAGCACAGATTTAAAGTGTAAGTGGCACGTTTTATAATCAGACAGCTTCCTGCACTGTATTTGCTAACTTTCTAAAACTCGGCCATGCAAACACAGCGGTGTAAGCAGAAAATGCATTATTGTATGTCCATCAGTTTACAACAACTTTTACCAAAACCATAACTGGATTAGAAAGAAGAGCTATGGCATTAAGCCTAATACTGTACTGTTGATTTTAACTGGGGTAAATCTGTACAAAAAGTGCAGCTCTGCAAAAACAAGTGGTTCCTCTGAAGAGGGGGACCTTAACAACAATACGTCCAGACACTTTGTGTCAAAATGTCCAAGCGGAATCTGGAGGCGGCTCTGAAAACTGCTGTGCTGTCGGGACAGTGTTGTTCGCTGAGTGCTGGTTCACCAACACAAACCAAGAAAACGCTCAGCTGCAAGATGTTCCAGGAGGTGAACCAACCATTTCAAAACAACCTTTATCACTACACACCAAGTACAAACTTGTACAAGAATGACTATTTTAAAGTTAAATGAAAGCTTTGGTGATACAGCCCACTTGTGATGCCCTGAATTTAATAATATCTTACCCTGATGCTGCTCAATAATCCAGGTAGAAAAATCTAAAAAAGCTAAGTCTGGTCCTCTGGACATAAAAAAAAAAAAAAAAAAAAAAATTGTAGAAACGTTTCGTCTTTCGTCCGAAAGACTTCCTCAGTCTGAGCTGCTGTATTCAGCTCAGTCTTATAAATAGCACCCTCTCACAGTGGATCAACCAGTTGGCTGATGACAGCCGAAACCAGCTGCTCACATGATCAAGGAGGACCATCAGCCTAACGATGGATCGTTAGCACCCTGATGGTTGTTTGCTATTCACAGAGGGCTGAGTGATACTAGCAATAACAGCATTGTAAGAGGGGGACAGTTGAACCCGGAGGCCTCCACCTCTGTTTAATGATGGACGGTTTCTTTTCACAAAGATGGCCTCCTTTACTCCTCTCTCAAACCATCGTTCCTCTCTATCAAGGATGTGAACATCTTCATCCCTGAAAGAGTGACCGCTGGCCTGGAGATGAGTGTAGACCACAGAGTCCTGACCTGATGATGTTGATCTTCTGTGCTGGGCCATCCTTTTGGCCAGTGGCTGTTTAGTTTCCCCGATATAAGACTGATCACAGCCCTCCTGACACTGAACAGCATACACAATATTACTCTGTTTGTGCCGGGGGACTGGATCTTTGGGATGAACCAGTCTTTGCCGTAATGTATTTTGGGGTTTAAAAGCCACTGGGACGTTGTGTTTAGAAAATAAACGTCTCAATGTCTCTGAAACTCCCGCAACATACGGAATGACCACTGGTCTGGGTCTGGGTTCCTTCTTTTCACCTGATGGCTGGCTGGAGTCCTGTTTGGGTTTCTTCTCTGCTTTCAGGAAGGCCCAGTTAGGATATCCACATTTCTCTAGAGCCTGTTTTGTGTGTGATTTCTCCTTCTGTCTGGCTGCTGAGTTAGTGGGGACGCTGTCTGCTCTGTGATACAGAGTCCTGATGACTCCTAACTTGTGCTCCAGAGGGTGATGGGAGTCAAACTGTAAATACTGGTCTGTGTGGGTGGGTTTGCGGTACACCTCAGTTTGCAAATTTCCTCTATCAGAAACTGAGACCTCACAGTCCAAGAAAGCCAACCTGCCATTTTTTACATCTTCTCGTGTGAACTTGATATATTTATCCACAGAGTTGATGTGATCAGTGAAATGTTGGACTTCCTGAGATTTAATTTTAACCCAGGTGTCATCAACATACCTGAACCAATGACTTGGTGGTCTCCCTGAAAAGGACGTCAAGGCTCTCTTTTCTACCTCCTCCATGTACAGGTTGGCAACAATAGGAGAAACTGGAGACCCCATAGCACACCCATGTTTCTGCCTATAATATTGCTCCCCATATGTGAAGTAGGTTGACTGCAGGCACAGTTTCAAGAGTTGACACAGTTGTTCTGTGGAAAGTGTGGTCCTGTTGCTCAGAGTGGTGTCTGATTTTAACCTTAAACAGACCACCTCTACTGCTTCATCAACAGGAATGCACGTAAAGAGTGATGTGACATCAAAAGAGACCATTGTTTCATCAGTCTCCATGATGACATCCCTCACCTTATCCACAAAGTCCATGGTGTTCTGTATGTGGTGTTCTGAGCTGCCAACTAAAGGGATGAGTACAGATGCCAGATATTTGGCATCTGTACAACCATCAGGGTGCTAACGATCCATCTTTAGACTGATGGTCCTCCTTGATCATGTGAGCAGCTGGTTTCGGCTGTCATCAGCCAACTGGTTGATCCAATGTGAGAGGGTGCTATTTATAAGATTGAGCTGAACACAGCAGCTCAGACTGAGGAAGTCTTTCGGACGAAAGACGAAACGTTTCTACAATTTTTTTTGCTTTTTTTTAATGTCCAGAGGACCAGACTTAGCTTTTTTAGATTAATAATATCTTATTTTTGCTTTAATGTTAACAGAAGAAAAAATAGGAAATGAAACAAAAACAATGTTTTTAGAGTGATAAAATCATTTTTACTGTTTGATATAGGAAGATTGTGGAAAGAAAGTCTGAATTCCCACACTATCATGGTTGTAGCATTTGTTTTATTTATTTATTTAGTTGTTTAGTTTACAGCTCATAATAGAAATGACTTCACATTTGCTTGATGACAATTTAACCAGTAAAAAAAAGTGCTTCAAATAATGCCAATGATTCTTCTGCAGGGGTGTCAAACTTATTTACAATAGGAGTCCACATCTAAAATATGGCATGAGCCACAGGCCAGTTTCATTTGATACAGTAACTCAAGTCACATATCAGACACCTTTTTTTGGCTGCAGGTTCATCAATTAGAGTTTTTTTTTTTTAGGTTTTATTTATTTGATGTTCGTTGTTGCTCCCAACTATTTTTTTGGCTTCAAATGTATCCAATTGTCATGAGATGTCTGCACTGAATGAAGTATTTATCAGGTTTTTTAAGCAAAATGAGAAGCATTATGTTTAAAACATCATCTTGGGGGGCCAGATAAGAAGTTAACAAGGGCCAGATGTAGCCTGTGGGCCTTGAGTTTGACATGTCTGTTCTAGGGTAAACAAAAAAGTGCATTTACAATATAATTAAATCAATATATTTACCATTTTAACACCCTGGTCATATTCCAATAAACAAAAATGGGAGTCAAATGTTTGTCAAATATTTTTTTATCATGCGCATCATCTTGTGGGGCATATAACAGAATAAATAACTACACTAATCCGCCCCCCCCTGTTTCATTTAATCTACTGCTGTGAGTGCAAGAAAAATGTTGGTGCATTCGAAGGTGGTCAAACAATTTCAATAACTGAGGGGATATGTGATGAACTCTGCTAAATATATTGGATTATACTGGAAAATAAACACAATCTAATGGATTTAGTGGTAATCTGATGTGCTGGTGCAGGTGGATGAGATGCAAAACGAACAAAAGATAAAAGGCAGTCCACCCATCTGAAATTTAACTCCTGAATCAGACTCTCATGTAAAATCCTCAATCTGCATCTTTCTAATCAATACCACTTTTCATCAACAGTACAAAATAACTTTTTTTTGTTTGTTAGATGTTACTTTACAGTAGATTTCGTGTTGCAAAACACAAGCCATAAAGTGGGTCAGTCTTGAAATAATCCTCTGAGGGGTAAATTTTCTACGGAACTTTTAAAAACCTGTGAATGCATTTGTCTTCTAATAGTAGCATTTATAATTTATCAGTTTATAACACAGGAGCGCATCATTTACTCACGGACGAAGTAAAACACCTGAGAGTCGGTGAGAAGTGCTGAGCTGCGTTCACTGCGAAAACTACCGTAAGCTAAATTAACGGAAAGTAATAACAGGAGTACAAACAGGATAAATGAGTTACTTACTCTGCTCCGAGGTGCGGATAAATGTACAGAAGAACCGTTATGTTGTGTTAAATTTTGAAATAACTTCAGATTGTTCGGTCATTCATTCAACGTCGAGCTGGAAAACCGGTGGATTGACCGCTTTTTGTCGGAGACACGTAAACTACGGAGGCGTGGTGACGTAGGCAGTGATGCATTCAATGACGCCTCGGATAATCCAAAATGATGGCGAGATTTTTGTGCAAAACACGGCGCTTCTAACATAATTTTAGTAACTTTAGTAGTTTTACTTTCTGTTTTATTTCTTGAGATAAAAGTCTGTTGAATTACGAAAAAGAAGAAGACATTTAACTAATTAGAGAATAAAACAATTTAACTATTCTCTATTTACCACATGGAAACTGCACAGAAAGCAACACAAACATGACGGTCTGTCTAGATTAGAAAACCAGCGAAGAGCGCCACCAAGTGGCGTATCGTTTATATGACAAAATGAAGCAGAACGCAATAAATTCAGTTCTGAATTTGTGGAGTAGGTGTATAATATTAATACTGTATAATTCATCACATGTTCCCTGATTTTTCCTTTCCAGGTCATGGGGGTCCTTGTGATGGACTTGGGACATGTACCCTGCCCCTCGCACAAATTTGCAGGACATGGGCGCCGGCGACCCACGTGACCCAAAATGGATGGATGGATGGACTGGTCATGGGGAGCTGGTGTCTATCTCCAGCAGTCACTGTGTGGGAGGTGGGGGGTCACCCTGGATAAGTCACAAATCCATCACAGGGACACACAAGGACAAACATTAATGTGCTCACTCACACCTAGTTAAGTTACCAGTTAGCCTACCATGAGAAAACTGGGTAGAAAACCTACACGTGCATGGAGAGAACATATAAACTCTACGTTGAAAGGCTGGGACCTTCTTTTGGTGAGGTAATAGTATTATCCACTAATCCACACACTACTGTACACTACTAGTAGCCTACTACTAGTAATACTACTACTAGTAATAATGATAATCAAAAAAGGCGTTCAATACAGAACAACTGGACTTTATTTGTTACAGAAGACGTAAAGTCTTTAAAGTAAATAAAGTCCAGTTGTTCTGTATTGAACGCCTTTTTTGATTTATCATGTCCTGGACGACTGAGAATCTTCACCAGCAATAATGATAATAAACAGCTTGGCCAAATATGTGTCTTGTCTTATATTTACGCTCATTCTGTTTGTGTTCTTATGTTTTTCTTACATTATGTGCAGTGTAATTACATATTCTAATATTACGCAGGATGTTCATTATCAGTGCAATTTAATGTCTATTTTATAAACAGCTGCCCTACAGATCCATTGATTTCATCTCAATGGAAACTTTTTAAAAGTTTTTTTTTTTTTAATCAGCCCAAGAGAAGTGGTAGATAAATCGTCTCTTTTCATGGAGACAAGTTGCTTTGAGTTGTTACCTGTGTGTGGGGGTAGAATGCGTGGTCTGTCTGTCCCAAAACGCTGAAGAAAAATTGCAAGTTGTTTCTCCTTTGGGGCTTTGTCCAAGCCAGTGGCTATCAGGTAAGAGGCAAACTGCTCTTTCCATGTCTTCCACTGGTTGTCTATTATGGGCAAAAAAGGCTGAATTTGAGCTACATGTGCTGCTGTGGGGGCAAGTTGGATGGCAGGGACTAAGGACCAAGGCTGTGATAAGAATTTAAAGGGAAGTAAAGTGAAATACAAAAAATAAGCAAGCAGCTGGGGGATTGTGCAATACTAGAAAAGGGGGGTGACAAATGTGAAAATGAAGACATTTTTGAGGGTAAGGCTTAAAAAGAAGAACGCTCACCGGTGCTGGTGCTGTATGTTCGAACGGTGGAGTCGATGGGAGGCGGCGAGCAGCCCGAGTCTATGGAAGCTGTGTCGTCATCTTGGGAACAACCAGCCTGGATGGCTCTCAGGTAGCTGTGGCTGCGGGATCTGAAGCACGTGGGCATGGGTAGATCTGGAGGCTCTGAGCGGTGCGGAGCATGGGAATCTCTAAAGGTAGACTCTGAGCTTCGATCCTCATAACGATGACACTTTTCCAAATCTCGCAGCTTGGCAAAAGAAAGAACAAGAGTGAAACTGATGGAGTCCAGATTTGATCTGGTATAAAAATGTGTTAATTTTAAATAAATGCCCATCAGTCGTTGAGCACAGGTCTGCATGCTTTTACAGCTTTTGGCCAGCCATCTGAGAGGTTTATTTTTGATTTTTAAAAACCAGCTTTCACTGACTGAAACAAGACTTAGTAAAAATGACATTTTGATGACTCACTGAGAAAGCAAAAAACGTAAAGAAGCCAATGTATGAGTCACCAAAATGGATAAGATTGAAGCAGAGGACGCTGCAAATACACTGCACACATGTTTTGCATTTATGCCACAAAAAAGAAAAAAAAAAAGAAAAGAAAACAGCAAAAAATAAAAATTATTTTTCCTTTTTTAAACCAATTTTATTTTAGGAAAAGGTTAAAAAAAAACATCAACTTGAAAGCAACAGTTCTGGTTTGCTTCATTGCTTTTCGTGTACATTTAAGAGAAAGACTTAATATGTAAAGCAAACTTGTAATGGAGCGATTTGTAAGAGTTTAGAGGCAAATCATGTGTGTGTGATCCATTTAATGGAGGAAAATCTGAATGAGTTGACACAACTAATCTTCATCTGTGACTGTCATCAGGAAACTAATAACTGCTCTGCCAGTGGATGAACTGGAACCACTAATGCCATCTATTCATCTTGAGGTAATGACATTAACACAAGACAGGCGGAAACAGGGATGCTTTGTTCTCAATGAACTCATTATGCTACAGCCATTTAGTTGAACCTGTGAAGATATAAATCACAGGGAGCAGCTCAAAGCAGACAAAGCAGCATTTTAAAAAATGACTGGTTTTTTAAAGAAGAAATTGTGCTCAGGGCTAAGTGATGCGTGTTATAATCAAATACTGTACAGTGATTATTTCTTTAGTTCACCTTTTGAGTAAAAGACTAACCTGTTCTATGCAGCTCCGCCTGCCCAAAGTGCTGCCGGCCTGGCTGAAGCTGTCTTCATCCCACGATGTTCCTTCGATGCAGTCCAGGTTGTCCAGGCTGCGATTACTGGACATCTCTCTGAGAGACGGAAGACAGCTGGAAAGTAAAGAGTCGAGTGAAAAAAACAGGACAAAGCACGTTTGTTTTGAATCTGGAAAAAAACAAAAGACTAAATAAAGATGGACCCAAAAGCTGATGTTCTCACACCATCACTGAGGGGGCAGCGCAAACCGGGGCTGAAAATGAGCGATCGGCAAAACCAGGAATTAAAGGAGAAATAACCGGAGAGCATGTCTGCAGTTCAAGACATTTGTCTATTTCACTCAAATGTATGCATAATCACAAGTCCCAATGTGGTCTCTGTTTCAACTACCGTATTTTTCGGAGTATAGGTCGCACCGGAGTATAGGTCGCATTGTCCAATTATCACCAATAGATTGGAAAAATCCCTAGATAGGTCGCACCTACGTTTAGCTCTGCTGCAAATGTCTGCCACAGGAGCGCACAGCAAGGCTTTTAAGAAGATTAACACTTAAAAACAATTATTTGTTTGATAAAAATTATAGCAAATATATGTCTGAGCTGAACTTTTCCTTAATAAATGAACGTAATTGTGAAATGAGCTGGATTTAAAAATTTGTTTAGCCGAAAGTGATAAAAAGCCATATATAGGTCGCACCTGAGTATAGGTCACAGGCCATGGAAAAATGATAAAAAGGTGCGACCTATACTCCGAAAAATACGGTAATTCCTGGATCCAGTCATTGCAGCAGCAGAGCATGAAATGCCTGTGACGTCAGATCAAGCCTGTATGTGTTCATGGTGCCAAAAGCAAACGTTTTAACCAGACACAATGAAATCAGTCTAAACGTGATTTAGAAAGTTGATGTATTCTTCTGCGTGTAGTGACAGAAACATGGCATGGTGCATGAACACAGGTGTTCCCTCACTTCCTATGAAGACTCAAACTGAAACCCAGAAGTGCAGAGCAGATGGTATTTACAAGCTCACGAGAACGTTAGCAGGTGTTAGCAGCAGAACATGACTCTGAAACTTGGAGTTTCCTCTGTTAAAGCCTTTCTGAGGGGAGCAGCGCAAAAGCAAACCGTTTTTTTGCGCCACCCTCCAGAGAAGAGGCTGACAGACCTATGACTGACCTGCTCATTGACCTGCCCAGCTGGTGCAGAGAGGACACACTGTGGAGGGGGGACCACAGGGCATCCAGCTCGCCCTGCAACGAGGTGTAATCCAGGGTTCTGCTGCTCGCACCGATCAGCGCAGAACAAAAGAAAGTAGGGCAGGATGATCAGAGAGCGTCTGGCGTATCAAGGTTACTTATCTAAAGAATCATGCCTTATCGAAAACTCAACCAATCCTGAATAGAAATGACTTTAAGTTTGCCAGAGGAGGAGATGTGTTCAGGAAATGTCATGAACAGAAGTATGTTCACTTTTAAACAGTATATGTTTATTAGGAGTGGAGCAGTGTATTCCTGCTGAACTGTAAGAAGTTTGACAAGTACGTTGAAGTACACAACAAATAAAGTAGTAACAGATATGATGGCATTTTGCTATGAGCCACGACTGAAAAGAAGCAGAGGAAGATGCTCAACATCAGAGCATGAAGAGCTGGTTCAGACCCAGACTGCCTGTTTGACTCAAATCAGCTGCATGGAAAACCTCTGCAGCAGGGCCGGCCCAAGCCTCCATGGGGCCCTAAGCGAAATTTGGTTTGGGAACCTCTATTTTTGCTAATACAGTAATGTGGATTACTGCAATCAACAGTCAGATGATCAGATCATTCACTGACCTAACATAAACCCATTGCTGACAGCCCTGGTTACATCATCCTATGTGTATTTTGGTACTAAAAGTAACTAAAGGGAACACCAGTATACAATGTATTTTACTGCAAAAATGTCATCTGGTTTATTAACTTTGGTTCCAAAGAACTGCAACAGTGATGTTCAAAATAATTTGGAGCGCAAGATCAACAACAAACAACAGATAAAATAACTTGGATGCATAAAAAATAATTAAATTGCGCAAAAACAGACAAACGAAAATAACACATCAAGGAAAGACTTAAATAATGTAAATTAACAATGAAACCACGTAAAATGGTTTAAACAAAGAATTTTAAAGTTGAAAGCAATTAGTTCTTAAAACCATGTAAATGTATGTAACAATTTGCAAAAGCTGAACGTAAAAGATTAAATAGAATCACATGGAAATCATTACAAAAAATAAAAAAAAAAATCTGTTGCACTTTAGGGGCCCCCTAGTGGCCCCGGGGCCCTAAGCAGCCGTTTGCTGATGCCTTGGGCCGGCCCTGCTCTGTGGTCACCATCACAGACTGCTGTAGAGGGAGACAGGTGCTGTATGGCAAGCTGTTGTGTCTTATATTGAGTGCTTCACAATAGCTCATGGCAGACTATTTGTACATTTATTTGATATGCCTGATATCATGAGTCATTTTCACACTAGCCCTCACTTGCTGAGAAGCTCAGTGCGTTTCACGTTTTATGTACAGTATTGTGCATTATCGCATCAAGAAATGTTACGCTCTTAATCATCTTATTTTGCATCGTTTAGGGCAAATTGAAACAAACTTGCTTTATGTTTTGTTTTCTTTTTGTAATACAAAGCCCAAGAGAGGAATACTTTTGAGGAATGAAATACACTTCCTGCTTGGCACATTGGACTTTGTATACAGTTCAAACTGGATGAAAAATACAGCTCAATGTCAGTTTATTTATTTTTAATTTTTTTACATAATAATGAATAAACCAATTGATAAATCTTGCATTTCTCTGCATGACTTGCAACCTTATTCATTTTTATCTCAGCATATGAGAGAGTTATTGACTGTTTGAATAAAGTGTACCAAACTGGGACTCTATTGTCGAGGTACTCACTGAACCGTGATCTTGGTATACTGTTACATAACTAATATTTTCTGCACAATTGATTAAACTTTCAAATCTGATTACAGTCAGTAGAATGTTAAACCAGCAAACCAAACACCTGCTTGTCACCGTAGTTCGACTTTGTGTGATTGTAATGGATTTGTTTCTTAACGGTCATAGTTTTTGGTTTAAAACTATGAATATGTGCAAAATATCCCGTTTGTGTCAATATAAAATGCATTAAAAGCAAAGTAAAGACACGTTTTCGCTTCTATCGTTCCTATGACAAAATCTTAAAATTTGATTAAACTTGTAAAATTCACGTTTTTTTTTTTTTTTTGCTGCTTCAAAATTTTAAGACAGGTCAACAAGCTAGTCCACCCCCCACTGCACCTACATCACATATTGTGCAACAGCTGGGCTTCAGAAAGCACCTGAAATCACATAAGGTGCAGAGAAATGAAACTGATTTATGAAATAAATCCAAACAAAAGTCATTGTTGTCACACTCTGCAGACAAGTTCTATTAAAGGTAGATGTTTTATAGGGCAAAGTTTAGGAGACTACCTCACAGCGGAGGTATGATAGTACTGTATTTTCCGGACTATAAGTCGCACCTTTTTGCCTAATTTGCATGCCCTGCTACTTATAGAGAGGTGAGACTTGTTTATGAAATTTTCCCCCATATTTTTAGACAAATTTTTGGCTCAGATTTGACCGTTTTTCCATTTTGGCAAAAATGGTGCAGTACCACTTTTGTCCGCTACACCACTGGACTGACCCTTTCTGTTGTCCATTTTACAGAGTTAATCAGGAACGTCTAGAGTAAATATGAAAGTATACCCTAACTCTCGATAAATAACTCTGAACAACTGGCCATAACATTGCACCAAGCCACATCTGTAATAACTAATATGAGACATTTTAGCTTGTGACGGCTAATATGTTTATTTTTTATTGCTGCTGCACTATGTGGCTTTATCTAGGCTGGTACTCTGTATCATGTATGATACTGTTTCTATGTATCTATCTTACCATCACAATTCAATCTCAACGTCACTACCTGTGCAATAACCTGTCACACAACCTGTATATTATAATAACTTTTTCACTTTTTGGTACTTTAAGTTTTTGTACCCTTATTACATGCTTTAGTATTTTTTTTATTTTTTATTTTATTTTATTTTTTAGCAAATCAAATCGGTTCTTCTCATCCTAAGCAGGTCTTTGTACTGTTAACCTTGCATATGACAAATGAACACCACTTGAACTTGAAAAAAACAACCTGTATGTTAATACTTGATTTATTGGTAGTCATCCCCATCACATACTCTGAGGTCTACCAGATCACGAAAGACCTTTGTTTAAATTATTGGCATGCAAAGGCAGTGAGGAATATGTGTCCTCAAGGAATCTGCTTCCATTTGATAAAGAATTGGATCTTTCTCTGTTACATTCCATATTTGGGTGCAGCTCAGTTTGTTCTCTTACTTGCGTGGAGGCAGCTGGTCACTCAGAGACTGCTGGGTGGCCCTGAGGTAGCTCTGGCGGCGAGCAGCCATTTTGGGTGAGGGTTTTGGGCTTCCCTCAGAGTCGTCACTGACTTCCAAGTCTCCCATGGCTTTCACGTAGCTCCCACTCCGCATCCGCCGACACGGGATTTCATTGAAGCCTCCACTGCCGCCTAACGTGTTGCTCCAATCACCCTACAGACATCATTATATGGATAAGCAACACAGTTAACACTGCACAAAATGGAGATTTTCTCAAGCGGTATATTTGTTTAAAACATACTCACCCTGCGTCCGACCTGCAGGTAGTTACAGGCCAGTTCCTGTTGGCAGGACTTAGACTTGAGCATTGACCTGTCTAGAGTAGTTGAGCCCTTCTGGATCACCTGTCTTGGCTGGCCCATTGTTAGTGCAGACCAAGAGCCTCCTTTCACATAGTCACTATCATTTAATAACATACCTCCAGCTCCACTTAGTCCACCACCTCCTCCATCTGGGCCAGGAAGAGCCGGATACTTCATGTCATTGATGCTTTGAGGGGAACTGATGGTGTTGTAGCCACTGTGGATGTATTTACTCTGGCTGTCATGGCTAGCAGGATGTCTCAGAGTCATCATAGCCATGGAATTATGGTAGCTGCTCAAGTCGCTGCTGTCCAAATCGTCCGAGCTCCAATAACCTGACATGTTGGACCTAGGCCGCCGCTTCGGTGCCTCTGATTTTGTGACACGGTCTTTACTTTTGGATCTGCGCTGATGCTTCCCTCCATCCTCGGTGCTAGATGAGCCTCCACCGCTGCCAGTAGATCGCCCATTGACGTTTCCTTTCATGTTGTGGCTCTCCATCGACTGGGATTTTGCAAAAAGCTTTTGAACTGAGTGCAGCATGTATCGAATGCGACCAGGACTGTCTGTCCGCTGCTTGGCAGCAGCAGATGCTCTGTGGAACTGCAAAGTGCTGAACCCATCCCGACCTCCGGGTAGCTGCTTTTCAAATTCCAGCAGACTTGCAGGTGCTTGATTCTTGGTCATGTGGTGAGATATAGTCGCTGAGCCACTCGTAATCATAGGTGTTCGTCCACTCAGCCCTGACATGCCCATACCTGTTGCCATTCCCATTGACAAAGATGGCCCCATGGTTCCTGTGCCAATCCCTCCAATGCTGTCCCCAGGAAGAGAAAAATCAGACTGGTCATAGGAATTGTAGTGGATACTTGGAAAGGTGCTGCTGTTGGACATCTGATTGTTGAAGGGCAGCATACAGTCTGCTGGAAGGGAGCCTGGGTGGACAGGAGGGTAAAGGCGAGGGTCCATGGAGCCATAGTGGTCCATTGTGGGGCTAAGCAAGTAAGGGCTGCGTGGCAGCGTGCTGATCTTCTGAGGGTACAGAGCCTCTGAATGGCCAATGGAGGGTTCGCAGGAATCAGACAGGTGTCTGTTACGGTTGGTCCCCAACCCTTTCATGATGGCAAGGAGGTCCAACCCTCTACAAGACCTCCAAGCCAAGTAGAGATGTCCGATGGGCTTTTACGTGATTCCTGAAAAAGAGACAAACAAGGCAGAAAACACCAAAGGACTGGTTATAAGTGCACAAAAACACATATAATACATTCAACTTCTAAGCCAAACAAACGCATCCTAACCCAAACTGCTGCAACCCAACAACAGTTCTGTGAGTGATATGTCCATTGCCTCCTCCAGTAAACATCTGTGCTAATACCATGCAAATAGATAAAATGCAACAACATGTGGAACAAGGACAAGCTCCGGCTTGTGGGTCAGTGCATACATTATCAGTGAGAGAACAATTGCTGACAGACACTCCTCCCTTTCATGTGAGACACAGCAGCAGCCACAGAACAAATATCTCCTTGTTTCTGAATAATCACATGCAGGGCAAAATATCTGAACATGTATCAGTGCAAAAAGGTTTTTATTCTTGTGAACAAGGACATATGTAAGATTCAGTTGTATTTATTATAAACTTGTAATGAATAATGTTGAAAATGAGAAGCTTCATATTTAGTAAGGCCGTTCCTTGTATCTTTGTGGTGTATTATTTTGTGTTTTTTCCTTCCTTCCCCCTTTCCAGTGATATTTTTCTCTCCCCACAGTGGGTATCTGCTGCTAGTGACCAAGCTGTGAGCCCAGGATGGCGAGCCCACAGTCGGGGTGAAACCAGTAAAAAGGATTTGAGCAGTGGGAGGTGTGCACAGGCTTTGGCAGGTAAATCTCCCTCTCTCTGGTCAAGCTGTTGTAAAGGTTTTCCTGGGGATGCAACAAGAACAGTATTTTTTGTTATTGAGAGGAGAAAAAAAAGTTGTTCTTATTTTGAACATTTTTCAAAATGACAAACTGGATCTGAATCAGGCCCCCCCCCAAAAAGGAAAAAGACCATCGTTCTTTGGCAAAGAAAAAGCAGCTCACTCCAAATAACCGTCCTTTCACGGGTCAGTTCAAGCTAAAAGGCACATTTTGCTGTTACTGTTACAAAACGTGTTGCGCTTCTTGCAATTTCAAGAAGTGCACTTGCAGAGGTAAAAAAAACAAAAAAAAACCTCCATTAAAATCCAACGCTGGCTTTTATGCCATCATTATTAACAAGCTGCAGCCTCTGACTCATTTAGAGTCATTAACGTAGTTTTACTGAACGCCGTCTCTGCCGATGGGGTCAAATCCTCTAAATCCTTTTACACAACATTAACTAACGGCGCTGTATCCCATCATGACGTGCCACTCCACTTTGGCACGCTCTCCTTAATATGTCAAGCACTATGACTTAAGTGACAGTGATAGCTTTGGTGGAGGCAGGCTCGTCTGACTAGCAAAGCTGACTGATTTCTTTCTTTTTTTGCACACTGTGTAGAATAGAATAGAATATATCTTTATTGGCATATTTGCACCAAGGTACAAAGTTTTGCAATTGGCGCACGCACCATCCGAAGAGGGACGTACGCACGGAAGCCGCAGCAGTAATTAAACCACGCCGCCAACAATCAGATATGGAAAAAGGAACATACAGTCGGATAATCATTGGTATTCAAAAAAGAATCTATCACATTTTGTCTTAGGACACTCTATGATAAAGTCTATGATAAATATGTCTGTTAACATAATATCTCATGCACCAGTGGATGAATGATAAAGAAACTCTCAGATATGTATCTTTGTGAATACATCTGCAACTATTATCTGTTTTAACTGTGCTCTATAAATAAAGATGACTTGACTAATAAACGTTTGGTGTCAACCCCATTCAAGATGGCCACCATAGCAAACACACAAATTAGTTTAAATCAGTCTGTTTGTCTGAAAATCAGTGAACTATAGAGCTAGGGTTAGATGTTAAAGTTGAATGTCATTCCCAACACATATTCTGAGCTTTATCAAATGGAGTGTGATCATTTTAAAAATGTTAAAACTTTGACATTAACTAGAGTCCAGTCTGTCTGTTAGCAAACTATCTCATGACCCAGCAGACAAATTTAACTGAAACTCTCAGAAAGTAATCATAGACAAACATCTATAACTGGTAGACTTTAGGAGCTAGCTCACTTCAGACTAGCCACCGAAGCTAACTGACTTTAGCCAGCACAACAACTGGTATAACTCAGTCAATCCTACACAGATGGAGCTAAAATTTGGGGTGGTAGTAGCTGAGACTCATCCACAACATGCACTCTGTGTGCTGCCAGGGTGAGATGCTTTCCTTCAAACTTTAAAGGTTTTATTACAATATAACATCTTTTTTATGTTCACTGTAGCCCACACGGTGAAAAAAGAGCCGCCAGAGACATAAAACCAGAAAAATCTAGATGTTTTGATATAACTGAATGACATTAATGTTTAAAAATGCTCTCTCCAACACTGGATTGTACATTCTGCTTGTTTTTCTTTCCTAATTTTAGTACAGCAACACTTGCAGCAAAACAAAACAAAATACAATTTAGAAGTGAGTTAAGCAGGCATGCTAGTTAAAAGGGCCTTGGAGGAATAATAATAATAATAAATGGATTTATAGACACACCGATCTTTATTGTTTATACAGAACCTTTAATGACGTCTAGAGACGAACAATTGTGTGAGTTTAATTTAAAAAATCACACGTTTAAACTACATCTTTATTGAAACACTTATGGAAGACGCACTGTGATTATTTTTTCTTTCTTCTTTCGGCTGCTTCCTTCTTCAGGGGTCGCCACAGCGAACTGAGTCGCACGAACACTTGGCAATTGTTTTTACACAGGATGTCCTTCCTGATGCAACCACAGACCACCGAGCTACCACAGCCCTCTGTGTGGAGCAGAGAGCTGCCATAGGGCGTCCAGGGGAGCAGATGATGGGGGTTAAGGGCCTTGCTCAAGGGCCCAGAGTAGGGCAGATGAGGGTGGAGGCAGGTGTGGGTGCTTCACCTATCCCATCCACGTTTTTAATGTTGTCGGTACTGGGAGTTAAACCAGCGATCTTCTGATCACAGGCCCACCTTCTCTAACCTCTGCGCCACCACTCCATGTGCACGGATCATTCAAGCAATTAACCAGAAGACAAACAAAAAAAAGAAACATATAATAGTTTCCCGTTGGAGCCTCGTATACACTATCCAAGATTAAACTAAAGGTGTTTTTTTAAATCCAAACGATTTATACCAGTGTATTTTATGAATAAATAAAAATCCAACTACATTTTATGCTAACATGAGAGCAGCCATGTACTGTATATACAGTTCAAGGTTATTTCCTCTGCCAGATAACTGAATGAACGTGAAATATTTCAGCAGTCCAGCAGACAGGTGTGTCATTTTGCTGTTGTCTCTCAGTGACTGCAGTGAGTTTGTTCCACATGACCAGGGGTCTGCAACCTTTATGATCAAACGAGCCATTTCTGCCCCATCGTTCACTAAATTAAACGCGTCCAGAGCCGCAAAACTTGATACAATAGTCATTATCAACTGGTGGCCCATGGGCCACTTAAAGTTTGTTAAAGTGGGCTTGGGCGTGAAATTATAAAACTAAAATCATCCAAGGATTGCTAACATTTTTTGATATTTTTACATTTTGAGACAAAATAATAGACAGGATTCGATCCATCCATCCATCCGTCCATCCATCCATCCATCCGTCCATCCATCCATCCATCCATCCATCCATCCATCCATCCATCCAACCATTATCTTTACTCGCTTCTTCCTTTTTGGGTTACAGGGGTCACTGTTGTCAATATCCAGGTCACAAGGGCATAAGACTGGATTCTTGTAAAGAATATATATTTATACTGTATACATTTATTGGCCTATTTTTTAAACAAAAACAATGAACTGTGCAGGTGTATGTGATTGTTATTATTATAAAAAAATTTTGTGGAGAAAGTATTCTACTTTGAAGAAATAAAGCAAGTTAAAGGAGTATAACTCTGTGTATTAGTACTAGTATACTCAAAATTACCGCTGCTCATCAAACAGGCCCCCTCCCTCTCGGTTTTCAAATCCCGGTTAAAAACTCACTACTACTCCATTGCTTTCAATGCCAGCTGATTTGTATTGGATCGTTTGATTTATGATCTGCAATGTTTTTATGTTTTTCGTGTTGTACTTCATTGTCTGTGTTGCCTGTTGCGTGTTTGTTTGTCCAGCACTTTGGTGTGGACTTGTTCCTGTTTAAAGTGCTTTATAAATAAAATGGTATGGTATGGTATTGTTAGGGTCCAGGCTCAGGGACCTTGGAAAGAACCCATTTGCAGACAGGACTCAGGAGGCAAAGTACAAAAATAAATACTTTAATTGTTCAAACAGAAAAAGGCTGACAATGGCAGCAAAACTCACATAACTCAGGGAACTCAGGGAACAGGACTAGGATGAACCCAAAACGATGACGAACCGACAAAGACAGAACTCACAGAGGAACTTATATACACACAGGCAGGGCTTGGGACAAAGGTGAAAATAATCAGACTAATTGCAGCACAACACCAGGAAGGACCAGAGTGAACACTTGGGGAAGTAATAAATAACAGACCAGGGCTAGGGAACTAACTAAAACATGTAACATGAATAAATAAACTGGGACTGAACAGGGAAGTAAACTAAACAGGAATTTAACTAATCTGGGACAGGACAGGGAAATAAACTAAATCTGAAATAACTAAAATGGAGCAGGGTTAGTTGAATGGAAAACACATGGAAAGTCCAGGAGAGGGAGCCAACCTCACAGTGGGAACAAAGAGCTGACTAAACAAATACAACACAGAAACAAAAACAGAAAGCTTAACAGGGCAAGACAAAGACACTAGACAACTGAGAGGAGACAAAGAACTAAATTAAACTCAAGAGAAGACTAAAAGAAACAAACAGACAGAACACAGAAACACTAGACAACAGACCATGACAGAACCTCCCCCTCAAGGGACGTCACCTGACGTCCCACAAAGCACAAACACACAAAAAACACAGAATGGGCGGGAGGATGGGGGAAAACACAAGGACGGAGGGCCAGAACAACCTAAACAAAAACCGACAGGGCAAAACCTAGGCAACGTTCAAAAACAGAAGATTGGCCGGGCGGGCGGCCGACCGGGAGGCCGTCCATCGCCAGGAGCCAGGTCAGGCGGTCGACCGGGAGGCCGTCCATCGCCAGGAGCCAGGTCAGGCGGTCGACCGGGAGGCCGTCCATCGCCAGGAGCCAGGTCAGGCGGTCGACCGGGAGGCCGTCCATCGCCAGGAGCCAGGTCAGGCGGTCGACCGGGAGGCCGTCCATCGCCAGGAGCCAGGTCAGGCGGTCGACCGGGAGGCCGTCCATCGCCAGGAGCCAGGTCAGGCGGTCGACCGGGAGTCCGTCCATCGCCAGGAGCCAGGTCAGGCGGTCGACCGGGAGTCCGTCCATCGCCAGGAGCCAGTCCAGGCGGACGTCCGGGAGGCCGTCCCACACGAGGAGCCTTGGAGATCATAGCAGACAACACGGGAACCAGAGGAACTGCAAACGGCGAAGATGAAACCCTAGGAGCCGCAAACGGCGAAGATGAAACCCTAGGAGCCGCAGACGACGAAGGCCAGACCTCAGGAGCCGCAGACGACGAAGGCCAGACCTCAGGAGCCGCAGACGACGAAGGCCAGACCTCAGGAGCCGCAGACGACGAAGGCCAGACCTCAGGAGCCGCAGACGACGAAGGCCAGACCTCAGGAGCCGCAGACGACGAAGGCCAGACCTCAGGAGCCGCAGACGACGAAGGCCAGACCTCAGGAGCCGCAGACGACGAAGGCCAGACCTCAGGAGCCGCAGACGACGAAGGCCAGACCTCAGGAGCCGCAGACGACGAAGGCCAGACCTCAGGAGCCGCAGACGACGAAGGCCAGACCTCAGGAGCCGCAGACGACGAAGGCCAGACCTCAGGAGCCGCAGACGACGAAGGCCAGACCTCAGGAGCCGCAGACGACGAAGGCCAGACCTCAGGAGCCGCAGACGTCGAAGGCCAGACCTCAGGACAGTAGAAGACGTGAGGAGGGTCCTCCAGGACCCCCTCGGTACAGGAGAAGACGCGAGGAAGGTCCTCCGGGACCCCCTCGGCACAGGAGACAGGAGGAAGGTCCTCCGGGACCCCCTCGGCACAGGAGACAGGAGGAAGGTCCTCCGGGACCCCCTCGGCACAGGAGACAGGAGGAAGGTCCTCCGGGACCCCCTCGGCACAGGAGACAGGAGGAAGGTCCTCCGGGACCCCCTCGGCACAGGAGACAGGAGGAAGGTCCTCCGGGACCCCCTCGGCACAGGAGACAGGAGGAAGGTCCTCCGGGACCCCCTCGGCACAGGAGACAGGAGGAAGGTCCTCCGGGACCCCCTCGGCACAGGAGACAGGAGGAAGGTCCTCCGGGACCCCCTCGGCACAGGAGACAGGAGGAAGGTCCTCCGGGACCCCCTCGGCACAGGAGACAGGAGGAAGGTCCTCCGGGACCCCCTCGGCACAGGAGACAGGAGGAAGGTCCTCCGGGACCCCCTCGGCACAGGAGACAGGAGGAAGGTCCTCCGGGACCCCCTCGGCACAGGAGACAGGAGGAAGGTCCTCCGGGACCCCCTCGGCACAGGAGACAGGAGGAAGGTCCTCCGGGACCCCCTCGGCACAGGAGACAGGAGGAAGGTCCTCCGGGACCCCCTCGGCACAGGAGACAGGAGGAAGGTCCTCCGGGACCCCCTCGGCACAGGAGACAGGAGGAAGGTCCTCCGGGACCCCCTCGGCACAGGAGACAGGAGGAAGGTCCTCCGGGACCCCCTCGGCACAGGAGACAGGAGGAAGGTCCTCCGGGACCCCCTCGGCACAGGAGACAGGAGGAAGGTCCTCCGGGACCCCCTCGGCACAGGAGACAGGAGGAAGGTCCTCCGGGACCCCCTCGGCACAGGAGACAGGAGGAAGGTCCTCCGGGACCCCCTCGGCACAGGAGACAGGAGGGGCTCCTTCCTGGGAGGCACCCTCCAAAGACACTGCAGGTTCTGGACCTCCTGCTGCAGGTTCTGGACCTCCTGCTGCAGGTTCTGGACCTCCTGCTGCAGGTTCTGGACCTCCTGCTGCAGGTTCTGGACCTCCTGCTGCAGGTTCTGGACCTCCTGCTGCAGGTTCTGGACCTCCTGCTGCAGGTTCTGGACCTCCTGCTGCAGGTTCTGGACCTCCTGCTGCAGGTTCTGGACCTCCTGCTGCAGGTTCTGGACCTCCTGCTGCAGGTTCTGGACCTCCTGCTGCAGGTTCTGGACCTCCTGCTGCAGGTTCTGGACCTCCTGCTGCAGGTTCTGGACCTCCTGCTGCAGGTTCTGGACCTCCTGCTGCAGGTTCTGGACCTCCTGCTGCAGGTTCTGGACCTCCTGCTGCAGGTTCTGGACCTCCTGCTGCAGGTTCTGGACCTCCTGCTGCAGGTTCTGGACCTCCTGCTGCAGGTTCTGGACCTCCTGCTGCAGGTTCTGGACCTCCTGCTGCAGGTTCTGGACCTCCTGCTGCAGGTTCTGGACCTCCTGCTGCAGGTTCTGGACCTCCTGCTGCAGGTTCTGGACCTCCTGCTGCAGGGACTGGGTCTGGAACTTGTACCGTGGTGCTTGTCCTCATAGTCCTTATGAAAATCAAAATTTGTTGGTACTCAGGGAGTTGGGTCAGACCAGGTTGAGATAACAAGAACTCTTCTGCGAGGGAAAGCAAAAATTTAGAGCAGTCTGGATTATTTTGAGCAGAGGTGATGAAATTAAGCAAAGTTTGATTTATTGATATGTAGTCATTGGTTTGGAGCTGGAGCGTGTGTGACCCAGTCTCGCCGGACTGAGCATGAACAGCTGGGCGTGCCGGAGGTGTGGCATCGAGCTCCGTCCTCACCGGAATCCTGGGAGGTGAGGCAACGGGGACCGCCCCCACAGCGACATTGGGGCTGGGCACAGGGGACTCAGTCTCGCTGGACTGAGCAGGACCAACTGCATGGACCGAAGGTGTGGTGGACCCTCTCCGGGTCTTCCGTTTTCCTCTCTTACGGCGACGTTGTGAGTGGACCACGGGGGCAAGCCAGAGTTCGTCCTCTGACTCTGCGTCCTCACCCGACGTCCACCCGGAGTAAGTCGGCACGGGGGCTGAGGAAAAACTGGACCTGGGTGTTGTGTGGCTACCTTTAGTCCTTCTTCTCTCCTCCTGCAGCAGGAGAGGTGAAGGCAGAACCTCCACTGCCTGGCTGTACTCCGTCAGGTCCAGGACGGGTTTAGTCCAATAGGTACCACATCGGATGGTGGTTCTCCTCATCTTGAAGAAAACTCAAAAAACAGGTAAGCAAAAAACAAAAACAAAAAAAACTCAGGAGAACCTGTCTGCTGGGCTCAGAAACTGGTCGGTTCGTACTGTTAGGGTCCAGGCTCAGGGACCGTGGAAAGAACCCATTTGCAGACAGGACTCAGGAGGCAAAGTACAAAAATAAATACTTTAATTGTTCAAACAGAAAAAAGGCTGACAATGGCAGCAAAACTCACATAACTCAGGGAACTCAGGGAACAGGACTAGGATGAACCCAAAACGATGACGAACCGACAAAGACAGAACTCACAGAGGAACTTATATACACACAGGCAGGGCTTGGGACAAAGGTGAAAATAATCAGACTAATTGCAGCACAACACCAGGAAGGACCAGAGTGAACACTTGGGGAAGTAATAAATAACAGACCTGGGGCCTCATGTATCAACCATGCGTGCGCACAAAAACATTGCGCACGTCACTTTCCACGCAAAGTGGCGTATGTATCAAATCTGATATGAACGGGAATATCTGCGCTTCCACGTAGAAATCCACGGCTGCTCCCCTGCTTGCGTACGCACGTTTCTGTGGTTATTGTTCCTTTGGCGACACTTACAGGTGATCTGTGAAACTGTGTCCATGATATGAAAACAATCATAAATCCCACCAAACACACATGATTAACGATTATTACATCCACATGGACGCAATTAGATGAGTGGATATAAAAGCATGCGCCAGATAGTGGCAACAATATTGACAACAATGAGATGTAATTAACCAAGCTGTATTAACACGCCTACGTTTAGGTCAGTGGGTAAAGCGCTTGCCTTTAGTTCCAAAGGTCGTGAGATCGACTCCCGCATGGTACAACGTTTTTCTTTTTTTTTTCGTTCCAGATTGAAATACACATGAAAACTATTTACAAAACAATAAATCGTCTGCTTCCTTTCATTTCATGTATTGTTCTATTTCTTGTTGTTTCATTCAATAGTTTTCCTGTGGTCTTTAAATCCGGAATGAAAAAAAAAAACATTGTACCAAGCGGGAGTCGATCTCACGACCTTTGGGACGAAGGGCGGGCGCGTTCGCCACTAAGCTATACAGGCATGTTAGATCAGCTTGGTCAACTTCTTATTTAAAAGTGGATGGTTTGTTTTGCACTGTGCGTGCCGAATGAAGCCTTTTTCCGTGCTTCTCTGCCTCACTCAGAAGTGATTTCTGTTCACAGTCCGTGAAGTTCCTCTTTTTTCCACGTTCCGACATGATTTGCAATGGAGCAGAGACGACATTCCTGTCGTGCATGGCATATTTGAATGACTTTGCATATTCATACGGAGGCGTGTCAAGGGCGGAGTCGGCCACTCTCTCATGTGCGCTGAATTCCACGTTGATTGTGTTGTACATAAGGAATGTGCGTGGATTCCGGTGTACGCACAGTTTGATAAATCTGGATTTTTTTGTGCGTGGACACTTTTCTGGATTTGTCCGTACGTTACTTTTCAGTAAGAAATCTACGCAAGTCTTTGTACATGAGGCCCCAGGGCTAGGGAACTAACTAAAACATGTAACATGAATAAATAAACTGGGACTGAACAGGGAAGTAAACTAAACAGGAATTTAACTAATCTGGGACAGGACAGGGAAATAAACTAAATCTGAAATAACTAAAATGGAGCAGGGTTAGTTGAATGGAAAACACATGGAAAGTCCAGGAGAGGGAGCCAACCTCACAGTGGGAACAAAGAGCTGACTAAACAAATACAACACAGAAACAAAAACAGAAAGCTTAACAGGGCAAGACAAAGACACTAGACAACTGAGAGGAGACAAAGAACTAAATTAAACTCAAGAGAAGACTAAAAGAAACAAACAGACAGAACACAGAAACACTAGACAACAGACCATGACAGGTATGGTATACTGTACACATACTTGCAAAGGAAATGACAGGAAAACAGCTAAAACTAGTAATTTTTTGTTGTGGGTATAAGATCCTATACAATTAAATATATGTCAGTTTTGGTCAAAGCTTGAAAGAGCCGCTGTGGAGGGACCAAAGAGCCGCATGTGGCCCCAGAGCCGCAGGTTGCAGACCCCTGACCATGACTGAAAGACCTGTGTGCTTCATTTATTGTCCCCTGCATCCATATTAATGGTACAACGTCCGACTGCAGTGTGACCATGTGAAGTAAAAATACTAATATCAGACTTTTATTATCTGGGTGAATGAGCGTTTTTATTTTTCCTAAACGTATACACACACACACACACACACACACACACACACACACAAAGACCTCAAAGTGTCTACAGTTTTACAGGCTGATTTTGGCGCGTCTGGTGGCAGCGTCTCCCTGCCTTCTGCACTGGGGAGCAGCCATCTGCTCCTCCAAAGGGGAAAGGGGGGAGTCTGTTTGGCATCGTGTCCACTTTATGGCCTTTTCTACATTTCTATCACTGAGCTACAGGCAGTTGACATTAATGGTCACAAGAGGGCGACCCGCTCAAGAAAAGCTGGACTCTTGCTTCTGCAGGCTCCATGACTTCTTCTGAAACTTTTAGGAATACTGAAGTGTTCAATTTCACGAGCGAGCGAGCTCAAGTGAGAGACATTCCAGTTCAACAGTTCCCAACTTACACGTCAGGCCCTTTTCCTTCATTAGCTGAGCGGCACACGAGGCACTGAAAGAGATGAGACCAACAAACAAACTGGCAGCACATATGACTTCACATAATTCATACTTTATGACTCTTTTTGAGAAAGCAGTGCTTGAATATGAAATAAGTCATTCAAATCCTGCCCAGCAGACATTTTCTATCACAGTACGGTAAGGAACAGTACAGTACTGGTACGGAAGCAAAAAGGCATTTGCATCGAAAATGAAATTTATTTAAATGCAATAAAATAGTCAGTGCAATAAAAGGATACGTCAGAATCAAATGAAATGTTCAAACCTCCAGACTTCACTAGGGCTCTGTTATCACTCCCCAGGCAATCCTTCACAACCTGAGTCATCAATATCAATACTAATCATCAATATTAGATTCAGAGCCACAATATGTGAGAAACATGCTCCTCCTGTAATATTGTTAAACATTGATATGATGATATCAGCTGCTAAGAAGACAGGATTTCCTCCTTTTCTCTTCTATGTCACAATTCTTCACATGTGCTTCAGACGCTATAAATGACACAGATTCATTACAGAGTGAATTATTTAAAGCCTTTATTTATTGTAATTTAGATGATTATGGCTTACAGAAAATTAAAATCAAAACTCAGTGTCTCAGAAAATTAGAATATTGTTCGAATGCTCGGGTTAAATATTGTAAACTCCTGGTGTCACACCCTGATCAGCTGATTAACTCCTGGACATGAGCTACAAATGTTTCTTCATTCCTCAGGTTCAGCCACTCCCGAACCAGAGATGACGTCAGAAGTGTCTTACCTGCTGAGGAGACAAAGAACTGGACTCAGAGTCTGGAGGAAGAGTGGAGAGGTCTAGAATCCACGTTGCTTCAAGTCCAGAGTGAAGTTTCCACAGTCGCTGATGGTTTGAGTCCATGTCCTCTGCTGATGGTGGTCCACTGTGCTTTCTGAAGTCCTCAGCAGGTAAGACGCTTCTGATGTAGTCTCTGGTTCAAGAGTGGCTGGACTTGAATGCACCATTGTAGCTCATGTCCAGGATTCGTCTGTGCATAGTTTGCACGACGAGTTTTCAATATGGAACTTTATCACAATATTTTAATGTTCTGCGACAATGAGTTTTGTTTTTTCACTATCTGTAAGAATCGTCAAAATTACAAGAAATAAAGTCTTGAAATGTTGCACGCTGTGTGCAATGAATCTATTTGTGGGTTTCACTTTCTGAAGCGACTGACAAAAAAAACTGAACTTTTTCACGATTTTATACTTTTTTGAGACATACTTGTATAAATTGGCTGTAGAAGCAGCAGGTGTCCATCTGGATGCCAACTACAGTATTCTAAATATCACAGGCTTTTGTCAGAATTATGTTGAACACACTGATTTCGCAACAACGATAAATGTTCGAGGCCTATTAAAGCCTCTCGGCTATAATTTGTGAGGAACTAGAGTTGTCAAGCAGTTGCCAGTTTCTATACTGGCATGGCTGTGGGTGGCCAGATTTAGATGAGAGACCATGCATCAAAAGACATCATCCTCTCATCAGTATCGAACATGGAGGCAGTTTGCCCGAGCGCAGTGGTCCTGGGTCCATCTGCTCCACTGACTTACAGCTCTGCTCTGAAGACAGGGGGCAGCCCTGCATGTGTGTGTGTGTGCTGAGTCTAAACTGTGTGTGTGTGTGTTACAGGACATACCAGTGCCTACAGACCATAGAAGAGGTAGGACAGGAACGGAGGAAATAAGGAAAGCAAAGCTGTGGCTAGTGTGTGACGGGAGTGGAAATGAAACCAACCTCAGAGGAATGAGAAGGTGTGAAAATGAAATAAAGTGTTGTAAACTCACCACCAGGGAGAAAGGAGAGGAATATGGAAAATAAAGACAGAACACAGGGGTGGAAACAGGATGTAGAAGGAAAAATGAGAGCAATGAGTTCATTTTTTCGGTGAGAGAGAGAGACAATTTTTTACTTGAGATGAAATACATTTTCAGTCTTTCGTCCTCCTGCCCTTTTCCACCGGTCGGCTCGGGTCGGATGTTACGTCATATGTGCGTCGCAGAGACCCCCTTTCATCCTTTTCCACCGGATATTCCGTGCTAAGCCGCGCGAGATTTCTTGAGATTTTCGGGCTGGTTTCAGAGGGGTACTGAGGCGAGCTCACCCGCTCCGGAAGTAGGAAGGAGGAGACTCGAGCAGTTTTCACGGAAGCGAGGGAAGTGATCACGGCAGGACTTTACATGAATAACACGGTAAAAACAATTATTATTTTTAAAATTTATAGCAAAGATGGGTCTTCAGCTGAACGTGTCCTTAATAAAATCACGTATTGCTCAAAACTGCAGGATTTTAAAAAGCAGGTTCGCCACGAGCAACACGCGGCGCGCGGGCGGCTTTATGTCTTTAAATGTAGCTCAATGAACAGATATAAAATATATTTCATAGCTGACTTTATAGTACGAGGGTTCCTGAGCTCAACCACGCTTTAATATTGTCACGTAGTGGTCAAATCTGCTGCATTTAAAGTAGTTTCGCTTTGACTTCTTCCAAACCTGTGCTTGCACAACGAAAATAAATTATAAAAATTCGAATTTTATTTCAAATAACTCCAACAGGATACATTTAGTATATGAACATGTTGTGATCACACTATATTTTTTTGAAAAATATCAGCTATGTGGTTTTTGATAGAATTGATAATATGTGATACAAAGTACAAGGGAGAAAATTAATGGAGGTAGCTTGACACATTTATGTCTATAAAACATTGAATTTTATTTCAAATAACTCCAACAGGATACATTTAGTATATGAACATGTTGTGATCACACTATATTTTTTTGAAAAATATCAGCTATGTGGTTTTTGATAGAATTGATAATATGTGATACAAAGTACAAGGGAGAAAATTAATGGAGGTAGCTTGACACATTTATGTCTATAAAACATTGAATTTTATTTCAAATAACTCCAACAGGATACATTTAGTATATGAACATGTTGTGATCACACTGTGTTGTTTAAAAAAAAAACAGTTTCTGGACTAAATTAATCACATTTTTCTTTTACAGTCAACAGAAGAAAATCGCCAGAATTCAACAACCTGTGTCATCTTCTGGAGGAAGACGTGAGACACCAGATGGAAATTTGTTACTTCTGTTTGTCACTTCAAACTTTTCCTATTAAACGTTATATTTTCTTAAGTGGTGTCCTCGAACATTCAATTTCCTAAACTTATTTTATAATGTGAAGTGTGTATTGTGTTTAAATCCATACTGGAAGTTAAGAGAACTTTCCATTTGCATTTGACCTTTAAAGAATCATAAAATAAATAGTATAATATATATATAAATAATGTGTGTTTTTAAATAAGATTTAAAAAGTTTTGAGGACTGTCAGCAGCAACTGCTCAGCTGATCTGAGATCGGGGAGGGCAGGAAGGTTGAAGCAGCTCAGATAAATATGGTTTTGCAACTTTATCAAGCACCTTGTGCATAACTAAATAATAAAATATGCTTTAATACATCTTTATTGTAAAAATACTAAATTGGAAAATACATGGGTTTAAAGAAGGCAACAAGGTAGGATTATGAATTGGGTTTAAAGATTACAGCTCATGAGGTACTCATTATAGCATGACATCTCTTTCACAACATTCTGTCAAAGCCTTTATTGTGTTCTTCTTCTAGTGGTGGCTAGTACTGTAGTAAATAGCTTGAGGGAACACTACTGCCACCATGTGGTAAGACGAGTAGGATTCTGGACCCCGCCCACAGAAGGGGTACAAAAAAGCTGTGGAAACAGAACATAGATGTGACCCGACCCGAACTGAGCCGACCTGAGCCGATCCAACCCGAGCCGAGCCGAGCGGTGGAAAAGAGGCGGTGGAAAAGAGTCTGTTTAGAATGATTTGTTCAATTAGCTTTGTAGAGATCTGTGTGAATGGGTAAATGAGGGCACAGATTGTGATGTAAAGCACTTTGAGTGTCTTGATCAGATAGAAAGGCGCTATATAAGCAAAGTCCATTTCTGCTGTCACCTTCATGCTTAAGGGCCAGGCAGAGCTGTGCGTTTGGCCGAGCGCCGTGCTGCGCGCGGGCAGTTCACAGCAGAGCTCAGCGTGAAGCTCCAAAGTTTTCTCTCCAAATACTTGACATCATTTGAGCAGAAGCAGGGTGGAGCGTTTACCTACAGGACAAATTGAGGTCGCTGATTGGTCATTTGCTGACACGTCTACTGAGTTGATTGACATGTCGGGTGGGAGAAAAAAAGGCAGAGGGCTGCGCAGCGGTTTTCTGTGTTTATATGTTAATAAAAAGTTCTAAAAAATAAAATAAAAACAGGGAGCGCTGCTCCTGCAGCCCACAGCCCACCAGGAAATATTTAGAACCTGGCGCATCCACGTTGGACATGACTTTAGTTCGCTCGTGACAAATTCATTCATTCCTCCTCATCGGAGGAGGAAGCGAATGGTGACCGCTTCAAGCGATTACTTGACTTTTGGCAAAAAAACAAAAGAAAAGTTCAGATCAGTGATGAAGAAGAGGAATTTAATATATTTGTGTCTCATACAAAACAGTCCGGCCGCCCGGGCAGTTTATTGTGAGACAA
>JBBPBX010039590.1:0-10032 GCA_038048925.1 Garcialebias charrua
ATATTATATATATACACAAATGAAAGAGTGGAGATCAGGTGGTTCTCTATGGACTTTAGATGTTTGGACAAGCTGACAATCTGGAGAAGCTGCACATATTTACTGACCTGACCCACTTAAGTGAAGACCAGATCAGTCACCTGGGCCCTGCTTGCTGTTCTGTTGCCCTGAAGGCTGCAGGTTTGGAAGAATTTGGAGTTAATTAAGTTCTGTTTAATTTCTGTCCAGTTTTATTAAAAAGTTATTTAAATCAAACTAAGTACACAACAGAGTATTTAACATCAGGGTGGATGCTCAGTGCTTTATTTATGGTTATTTAAGTCTGCGTTATGTAACGGTTTGATGATCCTTGTCACATATTTATTTAGGTTTTTTGTGTATTTATTGTCTAAATAAATAAATAAAAAAGATTTTGTCGCTGTGTTCTTTCAAATAGAAAATTATTTCACTGCATGTTCATGAAGAATAAGACAAAGCAACAGTACTGTTCATCCAATCATCATTTTAATGTTTGCATGAAAACATGGTGACTATGAGAACATCCTGTGTTCCTGGGTTCCTCTTCTTCGGACGTAGTACACCTCTGGGTGTAAAATCCTCATCGGAAGCCCATCATCGACAATGTTTCAAAACTGCATAACACAGATAAAATGTAACACAAAGTAAGAGCTACACATAACTTATTGAAAGGGTTATACATAATTTACGATACTTTATTACAAATACGCAAAGATTTGAGAAGCAAATAGTCTATCCTTACCGGTGTAAAGACTGCGCCGACGCCATTACAACTGTGTTTACAAGCATGCGCGTTCACGAGAGAGCCAAGCTGTGGAGGAGGAGCTAAGGAGGCGGAGTTGCAGCAGGTCACCCAGAGTGCAAGGGGGAGGAGGGAGAACGGTCTCTGTTCAAAATTTTTCTAAGTTTCAGGGCTTTGCAGAAATCGCAGATAGTACCTTTAATAAATAAATATAAAAAATTTGATATAAAAAAAATTACTGTTGAAGTTCAAACAGTTCGGTCAGTGATCCCTGTCGGCTGATACTTTGCTTACTTGAAGTTGAAGCACTGGTTGTTGTCATTCTAGCCATGCAACCATCGTAAATGTCTTTGTGGTGTGTTTTTTTAAGTGTTGATAAAGATTTGTGTCACGTGACCAGTCAAATTGCAGCCTTCGCAATTAGAAAATCTCATTTGATCATATTGCGATATTATTGCAAATGCAATTAATTGTTCAGCCCTAAACAGAACGTCTGATAAATTCCAGAGTGGTATATCTGAAGTAGGGCTGGGCCATATCATATCGTCCACGATAATACCGGTAAAAACAGCTTGCCCAGGCAAAAAAATGATATCATGATATGCTAATTTCATGACGTAATACGTCAGAACGCCCCGCCCCCTTAACAACCGAGCGCTTAAACCGACAAAATAGAACTGCGCACCTCCCTCCACCAGTCTGCGTGCAATATTTGCTGGCTAAAATGCTAAAAAAACAAAAACTCGTGTCTCAGGCAGCTTCTCCCGTCTCCCTTCTCCCTCTCTGTGCCTGCGCAGAGAGCTCAAATGTCTCCCCCGCTCCCCCCGCTCCAACCCGCTGCGCGTGCTGCCGGTTGCAGCCTCGCTGTTATCTCAAACACGCGCAGCTCAGCTGTCTTGTCAGTCGGTCCACGGCAGTTCAGTTAAAAAAATGAATCAGAGAAATGACTGCAGGAACAGAGGAAGCTGAAACACGAGCTTCAGGCGTCCTTTCAGCCCTACCCTGACTTTTGTGTGTGGGAGCAAGTGGCTCCTCTTTAAGTTAGGACCAACTTTTGTTTTTGAATGAAACTTGTGTGAAAGTACCCCTCCTTTTGCTAATGTTAAATTTTATTTTAAACTGACCAATTAAATTGTTACTTTTACTCAACCTTGTTCCATCTGGGTTTTTAATGTTACTTCCGCTTCTCCTGGCTGAGCCGGGTCGTAACACAATCTAAATAACAGATCATTTTTATTTTTTTTATTTTTATACTTGGGAGACTGAATACTTTACTAAAAAAAGTAATTTCAGTAAAATTACCCCTTGTTGTTTTTTAAAATTTTATATAATACTGCAAAGCAACATGTTAAGTTAAATTTGTCAAATAAATACTTTTTTTTTTTTGGTTATATCACAAATTTATCGTTATCGTGATAATGCTCTGAAATATCACGATATAATTTTTGAGCCATATCGCCCACCCCTAATCTGAAGACAATACAGTATTACAAACAATAACACAAAAACTCCATTTTGACTCCAAGCTACAAAAATGTGCAGCAAAGATGTGGACCTTGAAGTTCTGTTTCACATCCAACTGTTCTGGTCACCACATGAAACAAAGGGCTTCATGATGAAGGTCATCTCCAGCATCCAGGGTTTTGTTCACAACACGTTTAAAATGTTAATCTGGTCAAATGCTCCTCTTGCTTCATGTATAATTAACAAACGTCCATTGGATGTGACGAAGAGTCCGGATGTTCTGCTGTTTTGTGTGTGGACATGGACAGGTCTCCTCACCTGTTAGAGGAACATGTGTTTCACATGAGTTTGTAATCCAACATTTGTTTTAGAGTTTGTTTTAATGAGTTTTTCTGTTTTCTGACAGGCTGAAGGGCAGAATTCTAAAAACCAGCAAATGGACCCGTTCACCCGCAGGCAGTGCAAACCAACCATGGTGTCAAACGTACGTTCTTCATCTCAATCACTTAGAACCTCCTGAGTTTTCATCCATGGTTTTATTCATACAGTTCAGAATGAGTGTTAGGGTTTGGTTCAGCGTCACACAAGAGTGAAACAGAACTCGTTTTTAATTTATTTTTAAAACTACCGTACCTATGAGAACCTGAGACAGGACGACAAACTGAGCAGACTCCAAGGTTTCAGGCCAACATTAAACTCTTTGAAATAAATCTGTGAAGACTCTTTTTATGTATTTATTAATTACTTCTTCGTTCTCAGGCCAGAGACCCGTCAGTTCATGCAGCTATTCTTGCTCACCTGAACCAGAAGTACGGCTCCGGGTCAGAAGATCCAGAACCTTCCAGCACAGAGACGAACTCACAGGTCAGTATTAACGGCCCGGCGTGCTCCATCTGAAGCCAGCAGCCCACGTGCGGTCACATGGTGTTTCGTTTTGCAGGGCCCTTCACACGTCCTGAAACATGTTTAGTTTAGTGGAACTAAAACCATCATCTGCGTTGTCACCTTGACTTTTTTTCTAACTTGACTTTTTTAAAGAGGCCAAGTTTCATTTGATAATTTAGTGCTGGTCTGTGCGTTTTTTTGATGGATTCATGGAAGGACGTTTTCTGCTAATTTAAATCTTGTTTTTCTAATTTCAACTTTTTTTTTTCTTTTACTCTTTTTATTTTAGGGACAACCAAACCCTAAAGACAAGGATGTCCCAAAGCAAACCACTGACCTCTCAGAAGACTTGTTTAAAGTCCATGACTTTGACGTTAAGATTGACCTCCAGGTTCCTAACGCAGGTGAGCTTGTTTAATGTTTCAGAGCTCGTTTCCTGTTCCTGATACTCAATCAGAACTCGTTTCCTGTTCCTGATACTCAATCAGAGTTCGGTTCCTGATACTCAATCAGAGTTCGGTTCCTGATACTCAATCATAACTCGTTTCCTGTTTCTGATAATAAATTGGAGCTTGTTTCCTGTTTCTGATACTCAGTCATAACTCGTTTCCTGTTTCTGATACTCAATCAGAACTCGGTTTCCTGTTCCTGATACTCAATCATAACTCGTTTCCTGTTTCTGATACTCAATCAGAACTCGGTTTCCTGTTCCTGATACTCAATCAGAACTCGTTTCCTGTTCCTGATACTCAATCAGAACTCGTTTCCTGTTTCTGATACTCAATCAGAACTCGTTTCCTGTTTCTGATACTCAATCAGAACTCGGTTTCCTGTTCCTGATACTCAATCAGAACTCGTTTCCTGTTCCTGATACTCAATCAGAACTCGTTTCCTGTTCCTGATACTCAATCAGAACTCGTTTCCTGTTCCTGATACTCAATCATAACTCGTTTCCTGTTTCTCATACTCAATCAGAACTCATTTTCCTGTTTCTGATACTCAATTAGAACTCATTTCTTGTTCCTGATACTCAATCAGAACTCATTTCTTGTTCCTGATACTCACTCAGAGCTCGGTTCCTGTTCCTGATACTGAATCAGAACTCGTTTCCTGTTCCTGATACTGAATTAGAGCTCGTTTCCTGTTCCTGATACTCAATCAGAACTCGTTTCCTGTTCATGATACTCAATCAGAGCTCGTTTCCTGTTCCTGATATTGAATCAGAACTCGTTTCCTGTTCCTGGTACTCAATCAGAACTCGTTTCCTGTTCCTGTCACTAAATCAGAGCTCGTTTCCTTTTCCTGATACTCAATCAGAACTCGTTTCCTGTTCCTGATACTCAATCAGAGCTCGGTTCCTGATACTGAATCAGAACTCATTTCTTGTTCCTGATACTGAATCAGAACTCATTTCTTGTTCCTGATACTCACTCAGAGCTCGGTTCCTGTTCCTGATACTGAATCAGAACTCGTTTCCTGTTCCTGATACTGAATTAGAGCTCGTTTCCTGTTCCTGATACTCAATCAGAACTCGTTTCCTGTTCATGATACTCAATCAGAGCTCGTTTCCTGTTCCTGATACTGAATCAGAACTCGTTTCCTGTTCCTGGTACTCAATCAGAACTCGTTTCCTGTTCCTGTCACTAAATCAGAGCTCGTTTCCTTTTCCTGATACTCAATCAGAACTCGTTTCCTGTTCCTGATACTCAATCAGAACTCGTTTCTTGTTCCTGATACTCAATCAGAACTCGTTTCCTGTTCCTGATACTCAATCAGAACTCGTTTCCTGTTCCTGATACTCAATCAGAACTCGTTTCTTGTTCCTGATACTCAATCAGAACTCGTTTCCTGTTCCTGATACTCAATCAGAACTCGTTTCCTGTTCCTGATACTCAATCAGAACTCGTTTCCTGTTCTTGATACTCAATCAGAACTTGTTTCCTGTTCCTGATACTAAATCAGAACTTGTTTCCTGTTCCTGATACTCAATCAGAACTTGTTTCCTGTTCCTGATACTCAATCAGAACTCGTTTCCTGTTCCTGATACTCAATCAGATCTCGTTTCCTGTTCTTGTTACTAAATCAAAGGTCGTTTCCTGTTCCTGATACTAAATCAGATCTCGTTTCCTGTTCTTGTTACTAAATCAGAACTCGTTTCCTGTTCCTGATACTCAATCAGAGCTCGTTTCCTGTTCCTGATACTAAATCAGATCTCGTTTCCTGTTCTTGTTACTAAATCAAAGGTCGTTTCCTGTTCCTGATACTAAATCAGATCTCGTTTCCTGTTCTTGTTACTAAATCAGAACTCGTTTCCTGTTCCTGATACTCAATCAGAACTCGTTTCCTGTTCCGGATACTCAATCAGAACTCGTTTCCTGTTCCTGATACTCACTCAGAGCTCGTTTCCTGTTCCTGATACTAAATCAGAGCTCGTTTCCTGTTCTTGATACTCACTCAGAGCTCGTTTCCTGTTCCTGATACTAAATCAGAGCTCGTTTCCTGTTCTTGATACTCACTCAGAGCTCATTTCCTGTTCCTGATACTCAATCAGAGCTCGTTTCCTGTTCCTGATACTAAATCAGAGCTCGTTTCCTGTTCTTGATACTCACTCAGAGCTCGTTTCCTGTTCCTGATACTCAATCAGAGCTCGTTTCCTGTTCCTGTTACTAAATCAGAGCTTGTTTCCTGTTCTTGATACTCACTCAGAGCTCGTTTCCTGTTCCTGATACTAAATCAGAGCTCGTTTCCTGTTCTTGATACTCAATCAGAACTTGTTTCCTGTTCCTGATACTCAATCAGAGCTCGTTTCCTGTTCCTGATACTCAATCAGAACTTGTTTCCTGTTCCTGATACTCACTCAGAGCTCGGTTCCTGTTCCTGATACTGAATCAGAACTCGTTTCCTGTTCCTGATACTGAATTAGAGCTCGTTTCCTGTTCCTGATACTCAATCAGAACTCGTTTCCTGTTCATGATACTCAATCAGAGCTCGTTTCCTGTTCCTGATATTGAATCAGAACTCGTTTCCTGTTCCTGGTACTCAATCAGAACTCGTTTCCTGTTCCTGTCACTAAATCAGAGCTCGTTTCCTTTTCCTGATACTCAATCAGAACTCGTTTCCTGTTCCTGATACTCAATCAGAGCTCGGTTCCTGATACTGAATCAGAACTCATTTCTTGTTCCTGATACTGAATCAGAACTCATTTCTTGTTCCTGATACTCACTCAGAGCTCGGTTCCTGTTCCTGATACTGAATCAGAACTCGTTTCCTGTTCCTGATACTGAATTAGAGCTCGTTTCCTGTTCCTGATACTCAATCAGAACTCGTTTCCTGTTCATGATACTCAATCAGAGCTCGTTTCCTGTTCCTGATACTGAATCAGAACTCGTTTCCTGTTCCTGGTACTCAATCAGAACTCGTTTCCTGTTCCTGTCACTAAATCAGAGCTCGTTTCCTTTTCCTGATACTCAATCAGAACTCGTTTCCTGTTCCTGATACTCAATCAGAACTCGTTTCTTGTTCCTGATACTCAATCAGAACTCGTTTCCTGTTCCTGATACTCAATCAGAACTCGTTTCCTGTTCCTGATACTCAATCAGAACTCGTTTCTTGTTCCTGATACTCAATCAGAACTCGTTTCCTGTTCCTGATACTCAATCAGAACTCGTTTCCTGTTCCTGATACTCAATCAGAACTCGTTTCCTGTTCTTGATACTCAATCAGAACTTGTTTCCTGTTCCTGATACTAAATCAGAACTTGTTTCCTGTTCCTGATACTCAATCAGAACTTGTTTCCTGTTCCTGATACTCAATCAGAACTCGTTTCCTGTTCCTGATACTCAATCAGATCTCGTTTCCTGTTCTTGTTACTAAATCAAAGGTCGTTTCCTGTTCCTGATACTAAATCAGATCTCGTTTCCTGTTCTTGTTACTAAATCAGAACTCGTTTCCTGTTCCTGATACTCAATCAGAGCTCGTTTCCTGTTCCTGATACTAAATCAGATCTCGTTTCCTGTTCTTGTTACTAAATCAGAACTCGTTTCCTGTTCCTGATACTCAATCAGAACTCGTTTCCTGTTCCGGATACTCAATCAGAACTCGTTTCCTGTTCCTGATACTCACTCAGAGCTCGTTTCCTGTTCCTGATACTAAATCAGAGCTCGTTTCCTGTTCTTGATACTCACTCAGAGCTCGTTTCCTGTTCCTGATACTAAATCAGAGCTCGTTTCCTGTTCTTGATACTCACTCAGAGCTCATTTCCTGTTCCTGATACTCAATCAGAGCTCGTTTCCTGTTCCTGATACTCAATCAGAGCTCGTTTCCTGTTCCTGATACTCAATCAGAGCTCGTTTCCTGTTCCTGATACTAAATCAGAGCTCGTTTCCTGTTCTTGATACTCACTCAGAGCTCGTTTCCTGTTCCTGATACTCAATCAGAGCTCGTTTCCTGTTCCTGATACTAAATCAGAGCTTGTTTCCTGTTCTTGATACTCAATCAGAGCTCGTTTCCTGTTCCTGATACTCAATCAGAGCTCGTTTCCTGTTCCTGATACTCAATCAGAGCTCGTTTCCTGTTCCTGATACTCAATCAGAGCTCGTTTCCTGTTCCTGATACTCAATCAGAACTTGTTTCCTGTTCCTGATACTCAATCAGAACTCGTTTCCTGTTCCTGATACTAAATCAGAGCTCGTTTCCTGTTCTTGATACTCAATCAGAACTTGTTTCCTGTTCCTGATACTCAATCAGAACTCGTTTCCTGTTCCTGATACTAAATCAGAGCTCGTTTCCTGTTCTTGATACTCAATCAGAGCTCGTTTCCTGTTCCTGATACTCAATCAGAACTTGTTTCCTGTTCCTGATACTCAATCAGAACTCGTTTCCTGTTCCTGATACTAAATCAGAGCTCGTTTCCTGTTCTTGATACTCAATCAGAGCTCGTTTCCTGTTCCTGATACTCAATCAGAACTTGTTTCCTGTTCCTGATACTAAATCAGAGCTCGTTTCCTGTTCCTGATACTAAATCAGAGCTCGTTTCCTGTTCTTGATACTCAATCAGAGCTCGTTTCCTGTTCCTGATACTAAATCAGAGCTCGTTTCCTGTTCTTGATACTCAATCAGAGCTCGTTTCCTGTTCCTGATACACAATCAGAGCTCGTTTCCTGTTCCTGATACTAAATCAGAGCTTGTTTCCTGTTCTTGATACTCAATCAGAACTTGTTTCCTGTTCCTGATACTCAATCAGAGCTCGTTTCCTGTTCCTGATACTAAATCAGAGCTCGTTTCCTGTTCTTGATACTCAATCAGAGCTCGTTTCCTGTTCCTGATACTCAATCAGAGCTCGTTTCCTGTTCCTGATACTCAATCAGAACTTGTTTCCTGTTCCTGATACTCAATCAGAACTCGTTTCCTGTTCCTGATACTCAATCATAACTTGTTTCCTGTTCTTGATACTCACTCAGAGCTCGTTTCTTGTTCATGCTAATCAATCAGAACTCGTTTCCTGTTCCTGATACTCAATCAGAGCTCGTTTCCTGTTCTTGATAACTTCAACACTAACGTTGCTCTTTTTCCTGCAGAAGCAAAGAGTCTGTCTGTGAGCTCCAACGCTTTGCCAGTGAAGGACGGCGCTCCCCGCAGGTCCCTCAACCTGGAAGACTACAAGAAGAGGAGGGGTCTGATCTGAGGAAGGGGAGGGGCCTGCTCAGACAAGCCCCGCTCCTCTGAAATCACACTGCATGTGTAATTGATTGTGCTGGGACAAAGTGACTGTGTGCGACTCCCTGAGGAAGTTTGAAATGCAACAGATTCTTCATCTAAACAGAAAATAAAATTTGGACAAAGAACTTTTTTCTCAAAGGATTGCTCTCAGAGGAATCTGTCCAGATATCAATGTTTTGGTTGTATTTTCATGATCAAGTAGCCGTTGTACCGAGGGTTTATATTTTATTTGATCCTTCTCCCTTTCATCTAGAGTCGACGTTCTCTTTAGTTTTCCCAGCGGGATGCAGCTCTTGTTCGTTCTTTTCTCGGACAGGACACTAGAAGACAGTTCAGGTGTCTTGAAAACAACGTGTGGACGTCTGCTGCAGTGGACATGCTTGTCCTTAAAGACAATAAATTAATGTAAACATTTTACTTCTATATAAAATCCTTATAATCCATCCTAAACGTGAGCAGATGTGTTTTTTTAATTTTTAAGAAGATCACGTGTGATGAAACACAGCCCTCCATTAAACTGATAAAACGTTTAGCGCGCGGCAGCTGGACACTTTGACTGTTTACGTCTTTGAAATAGTTTGATTTAGGAAGGTTCTTTGGGCCAGGTTATAAAAGTGATGCTTCTTTTGTCATCCTGTTTGTTTTTAATGGCCGGGAGAACCCAGAGCAGATTCATGAAGACGTGTCAACGGGTGTGTCCATGGTCAGGTCCTGTATTGATGTGGCATGTCTTGTAAATATGCATTTTCAAGTGAGTGCAGAATAAATAAAGAGGCACTGTTTCATAACTTCTGTGTCAGTTTGTGTGAAATATGACAAACATGTTTCTGGCTGGAGGTGCAGATTAAAAACATCTGACCGATCGCTATTCTCTTGAGTTTAAAAAGTTTAATGCTCAATTGCGAAGTAGTTTACAGATAAAAAGTCAATAAGAAAAAGCTGTTGAAAGCAATATATTTTAAATCAAGCTGCAGAAATCAGAGGATTTTTATTAATTTATGGCCTTGATGGGTCTGATGCTAAAATGATTTTCCCTGAAATGGAGATTTTTTTAATTTTTACTCCCATCTTCATTTAGGCTGTACGACGAGCACAGTAAAGGATGTAAGTAGTTTCTCAACATCTTTTTGTTTACATATACAGTATATATATGTAGATATATATATAGATATATATAGATATGTGTACACAGTAAATAGATAGAT
>JBBPBX010039591.1:0-20000 GCA_038048925.1 Garcialebias charrua
ATATACAGGTCCTTCTAAAAAAATTAGCATATTGTGATAAAGGTCATTATTTTCCATAATGTAATGATAAAAATGAAACTTTCATATATTTTAGATTCATTGCACACCAACTGAAATATTTCAGGTCTTTTATTGTTTTAATACTGATGATTTTGGCATACAGCTCATGAAAACCCAAAATTCCTATCTCAAAAAATTAGCATATCATGAAAAGGTTCTCTAAACGAGCTATTAACCTAATCATCTGAATCAACAAATTAACTCTAAACACCTGCAAAAGATTCCTGAGGCTTTTAAAAACTCCCAGCCTGGTTCATTACTCAAAACCGCAATCATGGGTAAGACTGCCGACCTGACTGCTGTCCAGAAGGCCATCATTGACACCCTCAAGCAAGAGGGTAAGACACAGAAAGAAATTTCTGAACGAATAGGCTGTTCCCAGAGTGCTGTATCAAGGCACCTCAGTGGGAAGTCTGTGGGAAGGGAAAGGTGTGGCAGAAAACGCTGCACAACGAGAAGAGGTGACTGGACCCTGAGGAAGATTGTGGAAAAGGGCCGATTCCAGAGCCACCGTGCACAGGCGTGTGCAGGAAATGGGCTACAGGTGCCGCATTCCCCAGGTCAAGCCACTTTTGAACCAGAAACAGCGGCAGAAGCGCCTGACCTGGGCTACAGAGAAGCAGCACTGGACTGTTGCTCAGTGGTCCAAAGTACTTTTTTCGGATGAAAGCAAATGTTGCATGTCATTCAGAAATCAAGGTGCCAGAATCTGGAGAAAGACTGGGGAGAAGGAAATGCCAAAATGCCAGAAGTCCAGTGTCAAGTACCCACAGTCAGTGATGGTCTGGGGTGCCATGTCAGCTGCTGGTGTTGGTCCACTGTGTTTTTATTTATTTAAACTTTTATTAATTTTACAATAACGAAATACAACAATTGACATATATGAATTAAAAAAAAAACCAGACACACGGAAGGCTGGGGGCGTGGCTGGGTCTCATGGAGTAGACGTGTTTGAGGAAGCTCCGCTCAATTTCACCATTACTTCACCTTAAAAAATATTCAAACCTCTGCGAAACATATTAACAGAGTGCCATCATGAGCAAGGTGACGAAGACCAGAGTTGGTAGGAAAGAAAAAGGCTTGGGAGAGGAGACACTGGACGACAGGACCAAACTAGCAGACGTCGAGGAGGCTAATGCTAACACAGGCCGCGCGTGCTCTCCGGCTCCTTCAGCCACCAACGAGGACCTCCTAGCAGCCATAAGCAAGCTTAACAGCACGGTCGACATGAGGTTTGTGGAGCTGAATGAATCTATTTCTGGTCTCAAAGCGTCGCTTTCTGCCATAAGTGACCGGGTGACATCAGCTGAGACCGCAGTCGTGTCGCAGGAGAGACGGATCTCGGAGATGGAGAAGCGACATGATAGCCTAGCCGCGCTATGCTTGCAGCAACAAGCTAAGCTGGAGGATTTGGAGGCGCGCTCACGCCGGCAAAATATCCGAATTGTGGGTATACCAGAAAAAGCTGAGAATGGTAGACCGACGGACTTTGTCTGCAAACTGCTGCCTAAACTGCTAGGAGAAGAAAACTTCGAACGACCAATTGAGGTGGATCGGGCGCACCGAAGCCTGACGCAGGCTAAAGACGGGAAGGCGAGAGCCATGATTGTCAGGCTGCATTACTTTCAGGAGAAGGAGCGTGTGCTACGGTTGGCGAGGGAGAAGAGTCCTCTGCAGTATGAAGGTCGCTCTGTGTTCATCTTTCCTGACCTCACCTCGGCTGTGATGAAGAAACGCCAGGCGTTCCAGTCTATCAGGGAGCAATGCAGGTCCAAAGGGATTCGTTTTGGATTCAGATATCCTGCACAGTTCCTGGTTACTGTGAATAATAACACTGCGAAGTTCACCACTCCAGAGGAAGCTGATAAATTCCTGAGCCGGGAGGTTGAAGACTGGCACTCTGGGACTAAATAAGGCGAGTGTTGAACTTTCCTTTCTGTTAAAAGTTTGAAAAAGTGAATAATTACAGACTCTGTCATAGGGTGAAAAATGTAATTTACCTAATTTGATATATTCATTGTGTGGGGTTGAGCGGCTACTCATGGTGGTGTAGTGATATAGGCCTCTGTCTTGACCTTCAAGTACACCTCTCCACATCTCTCTGAAACTCTAAGTGTTACACCTTCTTGAAGCTCTCAAGGAGACAGATGGACACTTATATATTTTAACAATTATTATGAATTAATGGACACTAATTAATCAGATTGAACTTTCTCTTTAATGTGTGTTAATTCAGAATTGATCTACAGTATATTTTTATCATTTTTAATGATGATCTGTTACTTTCATGAGCTTTGGCCTTCTACTGGTTTTATTTCTGCAAAGCAAGCAAGACTCTGTCGCTAAGGCAGAAGTCAGGGTAAGAGCTGTTCTCTTGCAGCCTTCTCTGTTTTGTCTATGAAGTTAGCCATAACATTTTCTGTGCTTGCAAGCAGGCCACCTGGCTGTTTATGTAAACAGTTTTCCTGTTGTCCGTCAAGAGACTTTCTGCCTATGGGATCATACTTCCATCTTTTATTTTGTTAACCAGCCTGTAGCCGTTGAGGAGGTGGGGAGACCCCACCTCCCCCATATAATGGGCACTTCCTATTTGGAAGTTAGAGTTTGGAGGAGAACGAACGGTCAACCTGCGTCTCTCCTCTCTGAAAGCTTGAGACGTCCCGGTCAGGTGTCAACGACCCACGTCTCAGCGGGGATCATAGTAAAGCCTTACTTTGATCCATTCACTCTCCTTTCTGGAAGAATTTGTTTTCTAAAGTTTTATTTTGAAAGTCAGTCTGTGCGCTCGACCGTTGGTCCCTGCCGAGGGAGGCGAGTTCCTCGTATCGTGAATCAGCACACTCACGCTGAAGTCCAACTGGACGGCCACTGGACAAACCCATCCACGTGTGTGTCCACAAACTTCTCCACTCTTGTCTCCAAGAGACGAACCTCCAACAGGTAAAGAGCCGTGGTGTGTTTGAACGTGCGGGAGCCCAGCAATCTGCTCGTGTGGGGGAAACGGTGTCACCTAGTCTGGTTCAAAGTAAACAACTTTAGCTTAACTTAGCTCCAGAACTCCTTCCTCCTATTTCTTATTTTTCATAAGCTATTAATCTGTCAAGTAATGTGCCAACAGTTAAGTTTTAATTGTCTGTTTGTTTTAATTTGAATTCTTGTCAACGTAGTTATTAAATCAGAGCTAATATCGATACAAATGTTTAATGTAATTCTTGTGATAGTTTCAATAAAAGGTCTATTTTTTGGTAGACCAACATAAATTGAAGTCTAAGCGTGAAATTACATTTCTGATTAATCACAGTAAAAACAATTTAGTATCGGAAAAAGGAAGAACTCGCACTTTGGTGGCAGTTTGTGCAAGATTAAAGTCTGCTAAACTGCGCATCCAATAATGGTGGCTCAGTAAGTGTTTAAATACCTTACTAACATCATTATTATTCAATTACAATTGGTGGCTCGTCCGAGTTCCTGGAACGTTTATTAAGTTGTTTGGTGTAGCTTATTTTTGTTAACGGTGTTTGTTGGCATTAGTTTACATCCTGGTTTTGGGCTTGTAAGAATAGTTTTGGCTGGTGAGTGTCCGGGAGTTGCTAATCGCATTGTCTGGATTATTTTCCCGTTAGAATTATTTTTTCATTCACATTTCAACGTCTGTTTGAAGCTGCTGGGTGATAAATGTTTTGTTTGTTTTTGTGAGACGTTTCATTACGTGTCACGAGGCTGCATGCATTGTTCATTTTGTGACCGCCGTGTCACCACTGTTTCATTCTATTACATCTGCGATTTATTGTTGAAGGTCTGTTTCACACATTTGCTGCTCCATTTTACCTAATCTGTTACAACGTGTTTGCCGAGGTTCGGGAAAACCCACTCCGCTGGGACCGGATGTATTCCGGTTCCGTTTGACGTAAAGTCCGTTGTTGTACACAGTTAGAGTGCTGCCTCCCCTGGGGGCGTGAGAGTTAGCTTGGTTGTGTTTTAGCTCATTGACGGTATTTTCTGCGGGGTAAAAATACGTTTATTTTGTGGAAGAGAGTCCAGTACTTTGCGCCGAGCTAATGCTAAACGGTACCGAGGCAAGATGGCTGCTTAAAACGCTGTGATTGGTCCATTGTGTGTCGCGTTCAAGAACGTTGGTTTCTGTAGACTCTGGTTGTCAGATTCATTTTTGTACACATTTGTGACGGTTTATTTGTGTTGTTTAAGTTCTATGCACGTGATATCGTCGAAGACTGGCTTAACCGCGGTGTTTTGCGATATTTATGACTGTTTTAGAACGTTGAAAAGACCGTTCCACGCTTTTGTTCGACCGACCGCAGGTCCGTGAACGCACCGCTCGAACGGCACGTCGCCTGTGGGCGGCGTTGGGTTTGGAAGACACAATTTCCCATGAACACTTGGGTTTTAGAACTACAGTTCTGTCTTCGCTGTGATTGGTCGATTTCGCTGTATGTGTTGACGCATGCGCAGTGGGTGAAGCCCCGCTCCTCGTCAACTTTCACTTCACAGCTACTTGTCCCAGACGAGTTTCCGTGCTTGTTTGTCCATTACTGTCATTAAAAAGACTGTTTAATCGCGGTGTTTTTGAGATTTTAGTGGGTGGACAGAGCCGGTTGCTCTGAAAACTGCCGATCGCCGTGTGACCAGGTCACGTGACGCCGATTTTGCCGGTTTTATGAGGACCGACCTTATTTCTTTTGAACGCAGTTTAAAAGGTTTCGCAGTTCAACCGATTTTGCTCACATGATTTCGTTTTGTGAGCCTGGGTTCTAGAGCTTATCACGTTACGCTTTAGATCTGTCTGATTGATGCTTTTCTTCCGTGTTGGATGTCTGTGTGGGCTGAAAGCTACGGCTGCGCTCACTGGTGATAACAGCGCCTCTATAGCGGTCAGATAGAGAGATTACAGTCGCTGTGATAAACTCACTTCCAGCGCTGTGCCCCCTGCTGGTTACATTGAAAGACGCAGTCTTCAGGTAATTTGTACATGCTGAATGTTCCCGTTTCAGAAGAGGAACATTTTTGAGGATATTGTACTCACAGCACACTTTATTTTGATTTTCACATAAAATCAAATGTTGATGGCAGAACAGTTACACAGTTTAATACAGACATGTCTGTTTTTGATAAAATCTGACACTTTTATCATCAATTCTGTGCATAACTAGCTCTCTGTCCCTGTTTTGTTTTAACCTGCAAGTTTAAAATAACACACATGAGGCTTCTTTTGTCTTGATTTTCACAAAGTCACACAAAATACAGCCAATTTTGTTTGACCTTGTCACAGGTCGACGAATTACTAAACATCACTGACTTTTATTTCATTTAACGTCTTGGATGTTTTCTGAGCAGCTCATACACTTTGCATATTTGCAAGCTGCGATATGAGACCCACTTTACTTGGTTTTTCGCAGAAAATCAGTACACAGATGGACGTTCAAACAGGTGAACCACCTGAGGGGGGCTCCTCTCCTATCTATCCTAGATGGATGGATGGGGGCCTTGGGATTCCTGCCCGTGCTCCCCGCATTTTGGGGGAATCTGCCTCTTCGTATGCTAATTACTTAGCTGCTAAGAACGTCCGTCAGGATAAGTGGGAAAATCCCCTGTCATTCTACGACAGGCTAATCTCGGTCTACTCCGGGGGCAAACCTGTTCCTGGATTAGAGGAAAAAGTGGAGTTTAAACGTCTTTTCATTATGAATCTTATGCCTTTTCAAATGAAATGTGTTCATTTCAAGGTTGATTGCAAAAAAGATTCCATGGAAGTGATAAGACAATATGCTGCGTCAGTTTTTGAGGCCGAAATACAACCTAGGATACCATCAGAGGGTTGTACAGGTCAAAAGGTCACATCCCACTCGCAGGAAGTAGTAGAGGTTCCCTCTCCTTCAAAGTGCGAGAGGTCACAGGTTTTTCATAATAACATACATCAGCATGGTGCTACGAGCTGTAGGAGTTCTGAACCCCCTGCCCCTCAGGTTGAAAACCTTGAGAGGAGCAGAGAACCACACAAGGTAGGTGTTCGCTCTCTAGATGAACCAAGATGGTTCAGATCGAACCAAAAGAGTTCTCACCTAGGTCTCACAGTGGGTGAACTTCGAGAGAAGTTGATGTCTGGGAACCGTGACCCTTTGAAAAGTGGTCTGTCCCGACATGTGCCCCCGAGAAGCGACCCTCCTGCCCCTGCCCCTCGAGCTGCACAGCTCGAGACATGCAATGAGTCACACATGCTCCAGATTATGGAAACGGCGCCTCCGCGCGAGGACGTGACTGAGGTTGTGGTTTGTTTGTCAAATGATTTGAATGTTACAGTGGTTGACCAAGCTGACACAACGTGGGACGTTGTCCTTGATGATAACACAAACAACGTTGTTCATCCTGATGAAGCGACGCGCAGCACTGCCTTTTGCTACAACTCAGTGCACACAGTTGACAACAACAACGTCGACACTGACATAGATGCTGACAGCAAACAAATTGCTGAAGATCCGCATCCTGAAGGTCATGAGGCAGACAGCCATCATGATGCTGACAGCTACGACGATTACGCAGACAGAGTTACGCGTACACAGAGGTGTGTGCTTAAACCTAGAAGGTTTCTGTGTAAGTTTATGAGAATGGGGCGCGCTAAGAAAGCTTACCTGCCACTCAGACTGGAAGGGGTCTTCGCGCGTGAGGCACTCCTGGATAGCGGCTCAGATGTGACTATCATGTCAGCCGAGCTGTTTGAGAGGCTACGGACCGCCGCTAACAGTGTTGGCAGAGAGATACCCCTGACAGAATGTGCTATAGAGTTGCAAGGACTCTCAGAAATGGGTACAACCCTGACAGCTATTGCCATGGTTCACATGCAGATGGGTGAGACGACAATTTGCCATCCGGTACATGTGTCTACGGTGGACTCCTGCCCATTTCTGGTCGGCCAAGATTTTATAAGTCGCTTTGAAGCGATTATAGATTATGGCAGTCAGACAATGTGGGCCACAGTGAGCAGTCCTCTGCCAATCGAGGTGCCTCCCCAAGGTCAGGACACTGACTGTCTAACAGCAGGTACCGCTGAGGTAAAAAGGGGTTCCCCAACTGAGACCACAGACCCGGTAAGTGATCCTTCAACTACAGGTGAGACAGAGGAGACTCAACAATTGGACCAGACTCTGGCCCATCACGAGGACCTCCTCTGCGAGCTGACACCTTCGGCACTCACTGAGCACTACCTACCACCGGTAGAGGAAGGTGTGGAGATCCATGGGTCCCACACCGATGACGCTGTACTGTCCTGTGGGACGGGTAATTCGGCAAACAGCCAAGCTTTCAGTGAAGTATTGGTTCAAGGACATCTGAGCCAACGAGGTGACAGTCTACAACACTCTGACAGTCACTTGGACTTCATTGTTACTGATTTTGAGGACCCCTCCTTAAACAAAAGGGGGGCAGACTCACACTTCCTACCACAGGTAGAAGACGGTGTGGAGGTCCAAGGATCACGCACCGAGAACGCTGTGCTGTCCTCTGGGACAGGTAATTCAGTTATCAGCCAAGCTTTCGATGAAACCTTGGTTCAGGAGCATTTGAATCTAGAACTACTCAGAGATGACATAGTTCTTACAGACTCAAAGAGCACCTCTTCATTCATGAAGTGGGAAGACATACATCACAACGACAGAGACACGCCTGCGACGGCGCCGACAGTTGTGACACACCTGCATTACGCAGAAAGAGGTAAACGTACAGAGGTACGTTGGCCGAGACCTATAAGGTTCCTGTACAAGGTTCCCCATAAACTGCGCGAACAGCTTAAACTAAACAATGGCATCCTAACTCGTGCCCATGGACGGACGTCCACACCCGTGTGCTTGGTCCCTCATGACCACAGGGGGGTGATGTTAGGCCATGCCCATGTCAAGGACAAAGATTTCAATAACCCCACAAACGACAAAGATCTCGCAAACTCACAGACTTCATGGGAAAAGAAGGTCGTCCAAGCACAGGATAGTAAATAAACTAAACAGTTTAAACTATTCTAGTTGCGAAAAGAAACCGTTCCAACTAGAACTTAGAAACGCTAAGCATAAAACCCACAACAAAAACTAACCTTAACAACCGTTTAAATCTGCAGGATTTAATTGACATCGGTTATAAAGCTAAGAACTGTTTTTCTTGTGTGTGACGTGGAATCTGACGACCAGAGTGAGTTTGACGTAGTGAAACGTTGTGTTTAGTTGCTTGATTGCTACTTTTGTGTTATTGAAGTTGTTATTGTTTTCTGAACACTCCCAGCCAAAAGAGGTTTTGATTGTTGATTAGTTGAAGACTTAAATGGATTTTAACTATGCCAACATGCTGTTCATTTTGTTAAAGATCTCAATCTTTGATGAGTCATAGTAGATTAATACTACTTAAGGTACTATAATCTACACTGATCTCCCAATCATTTATGTAGAACCGATGCGATCGTTTCTATTCTAGATCTATTCATTTTGATGAGTCTCGCCATAGACTTCAAAATTTTTAGGGATTACCAAATCTTGCGTCGTTCGTCTAAAAGACAACAGACATTTAGACCAAACTAGTTTCATTTTTATTTTAGTTTAACCTAAACTAAATAATGAATGGAGGAATAGTTTGAAAGAAGAGGCCTTCGTTACAGAAGCCCTCCACATTTCTATAGGTATAGATCCCTATTTCTGATTTTTACAGCATTGATCCACCCCTTAATTGGTAATTTTAGCTGATCTAATCCATGATAGCTTACATACCAGGTGCATATAGGTAAGGCTTAATGTAGAATCCCAATCATAAGCCCACCTAAAACCACATAATTGCATGACACATTGAACCAGGGTGGCACCGACTGGAAGCCATCCAGCCTGCAACCTTCGATGTGGGGACCTGCTGATCCAACGTTGGTCTTCAACCTTCATCCAAGGCCCGCCTCCTCTGCTTCAATCGAGGGATCCCCTCTACATGCTGATTAAAAACCATTGGTGCTGATGAAATCAATAACCCCATCGTTGTGGATTTACCGTTGTGGATTATAAGACTTTGTTTTCCAAGGGATCACAGACTCAGTCTCCATGGGTTAACAGACTATGTTTTCCAAAGGATTAAAAGCTTGCCGCAATGGGATTACCTAGAGGTCAGAGACATTCGGTGGTATCCTTTCGTGTTGGAACTCATCCCCAAGGACAGGCGATGATTTCCAAAAAGGGGGACTGTAGGGATACAGCACTCTCATGTCCGTATGGGATATGGGCCTCTCCACATCTCTCTGAAACTCTCAGTGTTACACCTTCTTGAAACTCTCAAGGAGTTTCTCAAGGACAAGTGGACTCTATATTGGTTAACAATTATTATGGATTAATGGACACTAATTAATCAGATTGAACTTTCTCTTTAATGTGTGTTAATTCAGAATTGATCAAACAGTATTTTTGTCATTTCAATGATGATTTTACCAAACTGGTATATTTTAAATATGACAAAGTTAAGAGAACATCTCAGAATGATCATGCTTTGAACTGTCTGCTCTAGGCAGAATAAGTGTCGAAAGTTGAAGGAACAATCCTTCGTATTTGTTTGAACTGTTTTTGTTTCAAAGGAAAAGTGCTAGACATAGCTTGCTTTCGGTCTCCCGTCCTTTCTAAAACAATGAATCAGTTCTCAAAACAAAGTACTGACTTGTGCACATGCACCTGCATCTTCTCACGTATGTTTTCTATGTTTTGTCTACCCTATCATCTGTCACTCAAACTCACTCATTTGCAAAGTCACACCCTCTCTAGGGGTGCAACAACCAATCAGCAGGAAGTATGTGACTAAGTCACACCCCCTTCTTAAGGGGCACTTCCGGCATTTTGGGTTAGAGTTTGGAGGAGAACGAACGGTCAACCTGCGTCTCTCCTCTCTGAAAGCTTGAGACGTCCCGGTCAGATGTCAACGACCCACGTCTCAGCGAGGATCATAGTAAAGCCTTACTGTGATCCAGTCACTCTTCTGGAAGAATTTGTTTTCTAAAGTTTTATTTTGAAAGTCAGTCTGTGCGCTCGACCGTTGGTCCCTGCCGAGGGAGGCGAGTTCCTCGTATCGTGAATCAGCACACTCACGCTGAAGTCCAACTGGACGGCCACTGGACAAACCCATCCACGTGTGTGTCCACAAACTTCTCCACTCTTGTCTCCAAGAGACGAACCTCCAACAGGTAAAGAGCCGTGGTGTGTTTGAACGTGCGGGAGCCCAGCAATCTGCTCGTGTGGGGGAAACGGTGTCACCCAGTCTGGTTCAAAGTAAACAACTTTAGCTTAACTTAGCTCCAGAACTCCTTCCTCCTATTTCTTATTTTTCATAAGCTATTAATCTGTCAAGTAATGTGCCAACAGTTAAGTTTTAATTGTCTGTTTGTTTTAATTTGAATTCTTGTCAACGTAGTTATTAAATCAGAGCTAATATCGATACAAATGTTTAATGTAATTCTTGTGATAGTTTCAATAAAAGGTCTATTTTTTGGTAGACCAACATAAATTGAAGTCTAAGCGTGAAATTACATTTCTGGCTAATCACATCGTTAGATTTGTTGATTTATTCTGAAAAAGTTGAGACCCCGTGAACTTGGTGGCAAGTTTGTGCAGATAAAAGTCTGCTCATACCTGCACGTCTAAACTATAGGTAAGTCAGTAAACTGACTAATAACTCCTATATTGTTACACTGCTAACTAGCCCTTTTAGCCAGCTTTTTGTTACTCTTAGCTTTTAGCCACGCTATTGCTAAGTTTAGCTTCTAGTTAGCCTTGATACTTTTAGCCAATTATTTATTACTCTTACCTTTAGCCAACCTATTGCTACATTTAATCTAGCCTTATGATACTTTTAGCCAGCTTTTTGTTACTCTTAGCTTTTAGCCAGCCTATTGCTATATTTAGCTTCTAGTTAGTCTTATGATATTGTTATTGTTGGTTTTAGTATGTCTGACATTAAGCCAGCCTTTTTGTTACACTTAGGTTCTACTTAGTCCTTTGAAACTTTTAGTTTGCCTTTTAACATTTAGTTTTTAGCTGGCTGTTTGATATTTTAGCTTGCCTTTTGCCTGTTTTGGTTTCAGCTAAAATTTTGCTGCTTTTAACAAGTATTTTGCTACATTTAGCTTTTAGCTAACGTTTGGATACTTCTAGCTATTATTTTAATAAGTTTAGTAAATTTTCTGTTTTTATTAATCTTCAACTCATTTTCTGCCTTTTCAGCAAATTTTTGATGGTCAGTGTTCAGAATTATTTTTACAGAAAATTACAGTTTCTCTTGTGAAACTGTCGCCTTACATGTGACGGTTTCTGCCTCTAGTTGACTTTGGGTACTGGAGGTGGTGCTTGGCATGCTGGGAAGGCTGGTGGAGATTCCCTCTGAGCTCCCTCTGTCTGGACAAGTTGACTGGAGAGACTAGAAGGACAGAGTCCCATGTAGACAAGTTTAGCCCGACTGGACCGTTAGCTTTTCTCAGCAGAGAAATTTATATCAGACTTTGGCCCCTTCTTTTAATTCGGTTTAAAAACAAAAACTTTCTGTTGTGTTGGGCCAGAAAACTAGACTTTACAGAACGCTTTCCAAAATATATATGTTTTGCGTTTGTAAAGAAACGATGAGGCAACACCGCAGAAACTGCAATGGAACTGATTTTACATTTTCTACAACTGTCTTGTTTTATCTTTTCGCTATTAAACTTTGATCTAGCGTTAAAAAAATTTATAACAGAGGAAAAAGTAAAGTTTAAAAAACATGTTGCGGGCATGTAATGGTTAAGAAATAATTGATTATTTGCGGAATATCTTTAGCCAAGCTAAGGAATCTCCTCACATAAGAAGCAACATACTTTTTAATTTTTATGTATATGAATGTTTCTGTTCAGTGGACTGAGATGACTTCTGCTGTGACTTGGAGCTATATAAATACAGGTAAAGTGAATCGAATTGAACAGAATGTATGTAAACCTTAATGTTTTTAGTGCAAGATATTCAAGTGGGAATGAGTTACTAGCATAAGAACAGAGCCAGTTTATTTTGTTTGCCTGTCCGAGGCGGAGTGACAGAAACTGGCGGAGTGGAGGGAGCAATTTTATCCACCACCAGGCTCAGTGGTGTGGCCAGGGGTACAGCCAACGGTGGCCTTGGCCATCATCTTTGGTCACCTTAAGGGCCACCCTTGGGGTGAATGGTTTCTTCATATGAGGAAACCATACTTTTAGGTAATATGAAGACTAGAAACATGGCTGTCTCAAATAATAGGTGTGGCCTGTTTACACACACACATACACATGATGGTGGCCATGTTGGATTTTGAAGTGCCAACCCAATTTTAGACACTGAGCTTTCTTACGCTTATTGCAGCCACACACCATAAAGGAAGTTGGCACGCTGCCTTTTTTTCCTTCAAAATATTAAGTTCACATGGTTTACTTATATGCATAATATGGTGACAGCCATCTTGGATTTTGAGCAGATGGATGGAGGCTATTTCTAATTCCCCTCTTTGCTCCATGACGGGGGACTAAAATATCTGGAATATTGCGGTCGGTGCCTTTGATCTTTTGAGGTTGTAAGATAAGTGTTGTGTTCAAGACCACCTAACCCAAGACCGAGACAAGACCAAGACTTTTAGAGTCCGAGACCAAGACCGAGAGAGTGCGAGAACAAGTCGAGACCAAGACCTCAAATAAAATAAATAAAATATAACATATTTTTTACAACAGTTACATACTGCAACTCTGTTTGCTTTTGAATGAACATATCAGCTTTTATAAATTTTCAAAGCTACATAACAAAGAAATCAGACATTCAGTGACCTAACTTCATATGATTCAACAATAAAATTACACAAACTGGAAGCAGTTTCATCACATGCCAAGCCTAAAAAAACTGAAGTGGCAAAACACTCTTCATAAGTCCAAACTCAACACCAAGGATAACCATATAGTTGCATTAGTTACAAGTATATTCTTTGTGATTTACAAAGTAAATAGGCCAATTTTATAACTGATGATTTGGCAACCATGTTCTCCCACGCCCAATCCCTTCTCATTTTCTTGGACCAGTGTTGCCAGACAGAGTTGAGGTTTTCCAGCCCAAAAATCTGTTAAAAACTGCCTCATCACACAAGAATCTGCCAAATCAATATATTGTTACAGTATATTTACTGTTTGAACATGAACGCACATCAGTATAAGCCAAGGTAATTTAACAATATGTGGCAAAATGCAACAATCCAACAAAAATCTTCCCAGAGTTCCCAGCAAAATCAGAATGAAAACCACCCAAGTGCCAGTAAACCGCCCAATCTGGCCACAGTGAGTGACACGTGCGAGTGAAAGGGGGTGGGTGTGACAACGGTAACTGATAAGAGTTTTTAACATTTATCATATAAAACTTATTTTATTAATGTACTCTAACAAAATCATTACTCAACTCTCTTTCTAAATTCTCTCTGTATGTAACTAACACTTATCTAAAGAGTGTGTGCATTCGTCTCCTTGACACAAGAACAAGGACGCTGGTTGGGCCAGCTTATGTTTGATTACAGATCATGTTCTGACATCACGTTCTGGTTTGTTTTTGATATTACGTTCTTGTATGTTCACGTGCTATCTGAATCTCACCTCTGTCCTACTTTTGAGAGAATAAAATCCCAGCACGCGCTGACCAAAGCGGACTTGCTTCAAACACGGTTGAGCTCTGCTCCAAGCGAGTTTGAAGTGATATCCCCTCTGCAAAGTGTGACTATTTTATAATTATTTCTTGTTTTTTTTTGTGTGGTTCTTGTTCTAGGTGAAGATGTTTAAATGAAGGTGTTTACAAATCCCTATCAGTAACAAAAAAATGCATTTAGCAATGAGTCATGTTATCACTTGGATTTGAACCAGTACGTTTTGCATCCAATAAAGACAAAGATGTTGACAAATAAACTGGACAATATTCTGGTAATTTAGTGACATTTCCACTGTTGTGGTCTTGACTGGTCATGAAATAAAATCCCAAGTCCTCAATGTCCGAGACCAAGACAAGACTGAAACCAAATGTGATCGAGTCCGAGACAAGACCGAGACCATCAAAAAGTGGTTTTGAGACTGGCCTCAAGACCAAGACCGGTCTCAACTACTACAACACTATTGTAAGAATTTTTATTTTGACACAACTTACCTTTTCAACAACGTATCCGAGCACCGATTCTCCATTTACAGCTGAGAGTTGATCCAACTCCTGCACAACAAGATTTCATTAGCAACGACTTTCACATGCATCTTCACTGTTTGGTTTTTATACCTTTCCAGTGTGTCCCATCACTTCAGATATATTCTGGATCTCAACTCCAGACTCTGTGGTCTCGTCAACAGGTCCTTCATCTTCCTGCTGGGGAGGGGGTGACAACGACTCTATCATTAACTCTTTCCAGACAGATCGTGCCGTTTGTGTATCAGAATAAAAGTGTGTGAAGCAAAGAGTTGCAACAGTAAGTGAAACCTGGTCTGACTAACAAGTATTATCTCCAGTTACATGTTGCATCATTTATATTTCTCCAAGTTTTTCCATTTTTGGTTCACAGAGAGTTTAAAGCCCTTCCAGGAAGGAGCAACTGTATGAGGTTGTGTTTACAGAAACTCTACAGACTGGGAGTCAGCAGGTGGTTGGCTCCTCGGCAAACTTTGTGCTACTAGTTTGTGCCAGTAGTGATCAAAAGATCGAACAATACCCTTTAAAAAGCTTCAACTATGGCGAAAAGGTAGATTCTATAGGCATTTTTTTTTTCATTTTACTTATTGTCTGAATTAAATGAACCTTTAAGTTCCTCTGGGTTCCTTTCTTCCATTCACTAACCGTTTTGTTTACTTTCCCAGTTTTCTTTCACACTTCCCACATCTTCTTTTGGCAGCTGGTCAAACTTGACAGTTCCTGTCTGTTTCTCTGGGAGTTCTCTGTCATGCCCCGTGGAGGTTTTATTGGGGGCTGCCATTGCATGTACCTTGTAAATGCATGGAAGCCACCTATTGTTATCCTGCTCGAACGTGTGTCTACATTGTCGTCAGACGTTAATGCGGCCCGCACCGTAACGTCTACCCCCACAAAAGTTATATCAAAACGACTGGCTCGGCCCCCTGATGTGTGCTATTACTTTTATTGGCATTTCGACTTACCATGGCAACGTAATTTGCGAACAAAGACGTAATGAATCTCCAAATCCAGGAACTAGTTGGTTACTGCCCACTTATTATTCTACACCAGAAAAAGTTATCTTTTTCAACTTTAATACGGACCGAACCACAAAGTGAACCCCCACAAAAGTTATATCAAAACGACCGGCCCGACTCAGAGATGTGTGCTATTACTTTTCTAAGCAATCGGAGTTACCATGGCGATGTATTTTGCTAACAAAGTTGCCATATTTCCCCATTGAAAATGAATGGGAGAACACTCCTCACACAAACTGCTGCTGTCAAGTCACATGATTTAGAATCTGATGAAAACATACTCACTGTTGGTACTGTTTGAAACTCATAGAAAGTATTTATCAGATGTATCTCTAGAACTGATTAACATTTGGAGCCATTTTGATTCAAGATGTCTGGCAACAGCCTGGCAGCCCCCGTCAAAGTTTCTCCGGAACTTTCTAGTTATTATTATCATCATCATCATCATTATATTTGAACACCTTCTTATTACTGCTTTGCTCTAGACCCTCCTCCTTCTGAATGACTTTATGTGTTGGTTCAAAAGAACAGAGCTGCTCTGTGTGTGTGTGTGCGTGTATGTGGGCGGGGGCGTTAAGGTAGTGTGTCTCACATTTACGACGGGGTGAACGTGTTTTGAAGAGTCGTCATCATCAGCTGCAGTTGGTTTTGGCTGGTGGAGAACAGACGACAGTTAGTATTGGGCTAAAAGATACAAACTAGAACTAATATCTAGAATTTTAAGTAGTTTGTTTTACAATACATGTGGTCAAAATGTTAAAATCTGACGTAAATAAACGTAAAAACATCTAATTAAAATGTCAAATAAATCAAGCAGCTGCATTTAAAGGTATGCAAAATAAATTATAAATATATTAAAATTTCATTCCAAGTTATGGTAGTTTTTTCTCTGGGACACGCCCCTAAAAATCAGCGCATTTCCGCAAAACGTTATTGTGACGTGCATGTGGGCGCTGGGCATAAGGCAGAGCCTTGCCCGTTTGTTTGGTGTGTTAACTGCTTGCCATACAGATTCTTTTTCTGAAAGATCGCCTCTTTTTTTTGTGTAACTTGAAAAATGCCGTCACGTTGTAGCGCATTTGGGTGTTCTAATATCAGCAGTGAACAAGTGAGCCTTCACAAATTTCCAAAAGATGAGAAACTTCGCCTAGAATGGACAAGTACAGAGAACGAGGGACCGGTGGGTTCCTACTAAGAGTCGTATGTCTGCAGCGACCATTTTACTGCCAATTGTTTTCAGGAAAGACCTGGTATACAAGAATCTTTAGGATTACCAGTAAGATGGAGAAGACTTTTAAAACCGGATGCTATTCCTACTATTTTTAAAAGAAAATCTACAGAAGAAAGTCCCACAGCTACCACGTCAAAACAACGCAGGGAAGCTCAGAGGCGTAGCCAGAATTTCATGAGTGGCGGTTCGTTTAAAATAAATCTGGACCTTTTCAGTCAAGCATGCCTCGATAGCTCAGTGAAAAGAGCGTTGGCTCGCCGTTCCGAACCTTATGGGTTCAATTCCCACATGGGACGTTTTTTTTAAATTTTTTTATTCATTACAGATTAAAAAAACACAAGAAAACTATTTACAAAACAACAAGAAATAAAGCATAAAGTTTTTTCAATCTGGAATGAATAAATAATCTAAAAAAAATAAAATAAAAAGTCATACCTTGTGGGAATCGAACCCACGAGGTCTAGATAAGGTTAGGAGCAGCTAACGGCGCAATGCGTTCCCAGTGAGCCACCAGGACATGTGTAAATTTTGAGCTCCACATTTATTATAAACAAACTGCCCCTCATAGAATGAATAGTTGGGACTTCATAGGCAAAGTAATGCGTTTCCAGTGAGCTACCAGGACGTGTCTATATTTTAAGGTCCACATTTATAAACGAACGAACCGCCCCTCATAGAATGACTAGATGGGACTTCATAGGCAAAGTGGGCGGTTCGTTCGAACCCAGCGAACCGGCCCTGGCTACGCGCATGAAGCTACCGTCGGAAAATTGTCCAGTAAAAGAGTAAGTCTTTGTGTAAACATAATCGGAGGTGTGTAGTGTTTTAGATGATAAACTATATATTTAACGTGAGCTCTCATGTTGTTTTACTTTATATACTGTGAGTGTATAAAGTCAATTATCACGGAGGATTCTTCATGTGCAATGCTAAAAAAAAATTAGCCGACATAAAACCAGGAGCAAACACACGTTGCTTGTTATGTATTTTTAAATGATGTCTTCGCGATCAAGTAACATCAGTAATTTTTTTTATTCAGGGAGGGTTTATTAATGAGAGTTTTGGATGATTTACTGTCTTAAAATGATAGATCTCAAACGCGATCGGGACTCTGTTAGCTTAGCCCAAGAACAAAGAAGCCACATCACGAAGCTATCCTCACTTAGCTACTGTGTATGAAATAAACCGTGTCTAAATCACTTTTCAATTGATCGAGTGTCCAATAACTGTATAGGATGAATAATAACCCTTCGATTGCTTTAATACATTCATGTACTAACAATAGGTTGTGTTTGTTCGACATGCTCCGCCATTATTATTTACATGCGCGTTGAGCAGCGGCTACCCACGGGTACGTCACGATGACGTTTTGCGGAAGTGCGCAGATTTTTAGGGGCGTGTCCCAGAGAAAAAACTACCATAACTTGGAATGAAATTTTAATATATTTATAATTTATTTTGCAAAAACGAACATAGCTGAATGATATAAGATATATATGTTGTGACAAATATGCAATTTCCAACATCATGTCACAATACCTTTAAGAGCTGTGAGGTATTCTTTTAAGAAAGGCGGCTCAGTCAAAGAATGTGAATCTAACAGACAAACCCAACAAAGACACTTTAAATCCATAAAAACAAGCAGTGTGCAGACGTCCCTCGTCGATGAAGGATTTTATTAGTGAATGTTTGTTGTTTTCAAGATGAGTGTTTTTCTGGGCTGGAACTGAACAGGGAATGCAAGTAAACCTGAATGTTTCTGGTGCGAGACATGCCGGTGGGAGGGGGTTACACTGTGAAGAACAACAGAGGTGGTTTGTTTGTGCAGAGCAATGGATCCTGACGAGCGCAGGGAGCAACTTATTTAACCACCAGGTGCAATGGTGGAGTCAGGGGGTGGCCATTGGTCACCGTAGATTAATCTTCGTCCACCTCAGTTAATCAAGGAAGCTATACTTTTAAGCCATACAAAAACTAGGAAGTATAGTTTCATCAAATAATCGGGGTGGCCGGTTTACATACGTGGTGTTAGGGCCATCTTGTATTTCGCCATGGCAATCCAATTTTCCATACAGAACTTTCTTTCATCTAGACGAGGGGTCTGCAACCTGTGGCTCTGGGGCCACGTGTGGTTCAGCTTTGTGCAAAACTAACATAAAACTGAATTTTATTTAAATTATTGCCAACAATGAAAACAGCTAGTTTCAGTAGATTCCCTGTCATTTTCAGATATGTGAAGGATAGTACAAATAGAAGGTGTAAAACATGTGGACTACATCATGCTAGTAGTTCTTTAGCTACTTTCTTAAGTTGACTTCCAGTCTCTCGGCGTGATCTTTCACTCAAAACCACCAGAATGGTTTTGGAATATCTTCAAAAGTCCCTAAGAAGGAATATGGTGAGTAACTTTGATAACACTAAGAACAAAACACAAAAAACAATATCAAAGTAAACCAAAGTATTTTTCCTTAAAAATGTAACTGGATATCCAACAAACTGGCCTAATTTGATCCTGTCTTTAACTTTATGCTTAAATTCATTAACAGTTGAGAACTCATCGGCCTGCAGAGTTCAGGTGTTTAAATTTTTTATAAAATTGTTAAAAAAATTAGATATTTTTTCTTTCCTTCCATGAATCTGGTCTTTTCTTTTGTGTAAAAATATAATAAATGTTAATAATAGTTAGATTTTGTTTTGTTTTATAATATCACTCCCATTGGCCAGAGATGCCATCTCCAATTGTAGTGGTCCACAGGCCACCAGTTGACAGCACACAGTTGTAGCAGGTTTTGTGGCTCCAGACATCATAATTAGTAAGCAAAGTGGCAAAAATGGCTCTTTTTATCGCACAGGTTGCAGACCCATGGTCTGGATGCAGCTACACACCAAAATGGAAGTCGGCGGAGTGCTTATTTTTCAAATTATCCAGCTCACAAGACAAACAGAGATTATTTCCAGGTCCCCTCTTCGCTCCGCGACGGGACAATTGAGCAGTTTGTCTGCTTAATCGTGTCTGTAATAACTAAGCTTTACACATAAAAAGAATAAAATATTATACGTATAGGGTGAAATGGGATGTGATTGTAAAATACATTGCAAGCAGCCAGAGGATCTTTGACTTAAGAATCTTAATGATAATTTTGAGTCCTGGATTTTTCACATCACCAACATTATCGGTGTATTTTGTTTCTGGTGTAAGAGCCTGAAAAGTTACTATTGTGCTGAAAAAAAAAAAAAACTCAATGTTTTCATTATTCAGTGGTTTCAGTGTCCTTGTTTGCGGTCAGAAGGTCTCAATGTTATAAAAGCACGACTATTGTGAAGACGAGTTGGAGAGTTTTATGTTGGACAACTGACATACAGATAACTTGTAAATAAAGTTTTTACAGAAGGTATTATTTCTCACAGGGACAGAGACACATCAAACACTGTCTGGACGTGAAAAAATTATTATGACTGTCCATCTCAAGGCTCTGATTCCTT
>JBBPBX010039592.1:2265-20092 GCA_038048925.1 Garcialebias charrua
CAGTGTCTGCCAGCTGCTGTCTGAACTACCATAACACCAATATATCCACAAACAAAATGCAGCTTCAGACTCTGAAGTAGTCTGAAATGGTTTGGCTGCCATGTTGCCTATCATGCTGACCATGTTCACTGCTTGAAATTGTTTATTGCTACTCAGTATGCCCTGGCTTCCTCCACTTAGTGGCATCTCAGAGAACAAAGTACAAATGGAAAGGTCACTTTTTAAACTATATTTGGTAGAAAACACTATGCTTTGCTCTAAAAAGTAAGGTTAGTGTTTTATTGAGGTAACTTTAGGTTCCCTTTTTGTTTGTTTATTTGTCATATGCAAGTTAACACAAGACCAACAATGCAATGAAATGTTCAGGATGCGAAGAACCGTTTCAACGGACTAAAAAAAAGAAAAAAGAAATACTAAAGCATGCAATAAAAGTACAAAATGAAGCACACACAAAAAAGAAATACAAAATTTACAAGGTTCAAAAGAAATATAGTAAACTGCATGGCAGAATACAACGGTGCAAGCAGGATGAATCAGTACATACCGTATGTTAGAGAATTCAAACATCACCGCAGGTGTCTGTCATTTCACCTTGTCAGTGTCTGTATATCTTCAGTCCCTTGGTGTCTTGTCATGGTCTCTTGATTGTCCTTGTCCTAAGGCTTCATGCTCGTTATCCCTCTGTGTCACCTCCGTTTAAAGTAAGTTAGCTGCCCCGTCAGCATTTTGTTTTGTTTATTCATTAATAAACGTTTTTACTTATTTTATCGGAGCCTCCTCATCTTCCTGCATTTGGATTCAACACACAAAGCTGATTATTGAGCATGGATTATTGAGCATGCATCAGGGTACTCTGGGCTCTCCTTTCAGCTTAATGACCGTTTGGTTCTTCTGGCTCTCTTGGAGTTCATAACCAGTTGAATAAGTTGTACCACTGAGCAGAACTTATTATTGTTAGGGTTTGTTGAATCAGATCTCTTCTACATTATTCCAACAGTTACAGCACGGGCAGCATGGTGGCACAACTGGTAGAGCTGCTGCCTCTCAGCGAGAAGGTTGCCGGTTCAAATCCCGGTCCGGGGCCTTTCTGGGTGGAGTTTGCATGTTCTCCCCGTGCATGCGTGGGTTTCCTCCGGGTACTCCGGTTTCCTCCCACAGACCAAAAAACATGCTTGTTAGGCTGATTGGTGACTCTAAATTGACCCTAGGTGTGAGTGTGAGAGTGGATGGTTGTTTGGTGTGAGTGAGACAGGTCCCTCTTGTAAATGAGTCCCCGTGACTCAACGAGGCTAGCCTGTATAAATAAAGGTTGAATGAATGAATGAACAGATCAGTGATACATCATCCAATATGCACCACATTTATTGTACGTCATCAGCGAGAACTTCTACACACATTTCTATTGTTATTTAAATTTTGACTCCAGTGCACCCCTACATAATTCAAACTGTTGTATGTCAATGATAGACCATCTTATCTGTTCCAGATTTATTGTGTGTCAACTGTGGGCACTTCTAAACACATTGATGTGGTTGTTTAACATTTGACTCAAGTGTGCCCCTACATTATTCCAACAGTCACAGATCAGTGATGCATTAAATGATCTCATACAGATTTATTGTGCTTTATCAGTGACCACTTTTATACACATTGGTATTCTTGTTGAAAATTTTACTCCAGTGCACCTCCTATCTCAGTGATACATAATCCCATCTGCACCAGATTTTTTTGTACTTGAGCAATGAGCAGTTCAAGAAAAATTGGTATTGTGGATTCATGACATCACTTAAGCCCCGCCCACTCACACAAGAAACTTACTATTATTGGGTGACTCTTCCACAGGGGTGTCAAACTCATTTTCACCAAGGGCCACATCAGCACAATGGTTGCCCTCAAAGGGCTAGATGTGACTGTAAGACAGTAATAAATGTAGTGAAATTTCACTAAATGTAATGTAAAATTAAAGCTGCAAGCAGGATTGAGGCCCTCGCAGCAAAGCGCCGCTCCGGCCTTATTGTGGTGACTCCGGGAGCTCCAGCTAATCTGCCCAGTCACTATCTCGAACGCTCTCGTGCCTATCCCACACCCGTTCGCCAAGGTGCGCATTTGCCAAACCTTCTAAATCACCTGCGAACTCAGAAGCTCCAGCAACACCTCCTGGTCGCAATGGTGAATGCTCCCATTCCTGTCCCGCATGCGTCCACCGAAGTGCGCACTCCACCCATATCAGTACGAGTCTGGCTGCAAGCCTTCCAAATTTGGCTGAAATGCGACTTTCCAGACAGGAGTTTTTGGGATTTCCTGTTTTATGGTGAATATTTGATGAGCATTTCTGTTAGACTTTTCAACATGTCATGTGTTGTAATCAGCAGTTAGCTAATACAGTTTCAGTCTTATATGTTACACAGGACAAAGCTGGAAGAGCAGGGGTGTCAAAGTCAATTACGCCAAGGGCCAAAAAAACAAATTTGCCACAAGCCAAGGGCTGGACTGGTTCAATGTTTATTTTAAGGTGGTGATATAAGAATTAATTTTCTTCTTTCTACACTCTTTTCATTCAATGTTTTATTTTTGACGAATTTGTTTTATTTTGTCACTTTTAAATGAATGAATAAATGAATTAAATAAAATATTAAATAGCTTTACATCTGCTAAGTTCTTGGTGTAAATCAACACAGACATGTTCCTGCTTTTAGTATTTTACATTGTTTTATAATGTAGCTGTTTATGTTTAGTTTTTTAAATACAATTTTCTTGTGATTTTTAATGAATATGCTTTTTTATGATTGTTTCCTGTTGGTTGCAAGTATCAAGCTGCAAAATCCTTCATTATCTACAGCTGATGGCTGTTGGTCATTAATTATGATTGAAGTTTAGCACTTCTCGGTGAACATTTGAGCTCCGTGGCTTCAGCGGTGTGTTTCTCTTGTTCAATCCGGGGCGGGCACTCTGATTTCAGTCAGCCGCTCTCAGCCTGTCCCTCCTACGAGACGGTCAGACAGCGGGTCGGACTGATCTCCCTGTTTCGGTTCAGCAATAGTGGTGTCCCGCTGAAGCCCCGGAGCTCGAATGTCCAACGTAAAAGTAACTTGACCGCAGTTTAATGTTGCGCTATGGCTCTGCAGACATTGCACATTGCTGTCTTGCGGTGTTTAGTGTAAAATACTTCTACACAGCCGACATGTTACAATGAAAAGTTGACTAGCTGTTAGCTAAAGTGCTATTCACAGTCCGCACGTTGTAGCTGGCTGCAAACTATGAAATGGATTTCCTGAATGTGACGTGAGACGGGTCTTATTACTCTGGGTTTATGAGACACAACTCCGGATTGGATCGGCCCCATCCCTACTACAGTTGCATTGTGGGAAATGTAGTGTTGGTGCATGCAAAACACCAGCAGGCGGCTGTGGCCTGCAGGCGGTTTCTAATAGTAATTAAGTATCATCCAGGGGGCCATAGATAATTAATTTGTGGGCCAGATCTTGCCCGCTAGCCTTGACTTTGATATATGTGCTGTAGGGGGTGCACTGGAGTGAAATTTTAAATAACAATATCAATGTGTGTAGAAGTGCTGACAGATGATGCACAATAAATCTGGACCAGATCAGATGATCTCTCAATGAGATATAACAGTTTGAATAATCTAGGGGCGCACTGGAGTCAGATGTTTAACCACAATATCAATGTGTGTAGAAGTGCTCACTGATGAAGCACACTAAATCTCGTCCAGATCGGATGATGTATCACTGAGATATAACTGTAGTAATAATATAGGGGGCGCTATGGAGGGTGTTGGCCACTTATCATGGATGCCTGTTCACGTGGTGGATAATGATCCATCGTAGTAATTTTGGTGCCCCTCGGTTCAAACCCGTGGAATTTAGAGCCTAACTTATGGCGACGGCGTCACATCTGAGATCGTCACGCTGCCACGCCCATATCCTCCAGCAAAAACTGTTTGTAATTTAAAGTAAGTCAGACCAACTTGTTATATGTCTTCTAACACAGGATCATCCTGATTAGTTCAAGGGTTTCAGAGAGGGAGCATTCCAAGTTAAAAAAGTGACTTCCTGTTCCGAGGGGGCGGGGCTTTGATGACATCACAACATGACCGAAAAGCTCGTCGGGCATCAAACAGGGATGACTCTTCAGGGTATATACAGAAATTCTTAAGTTAAATTTAATACCTTTTAATACCTTTTTAATGCCATCACAATATTTTTTAATACCATCACAACACTGAGCTGCAACCATAGCGGCAACCTCTTGTACTTCAGTTTAGAGCATCTAATTGTAAAGTGATAAGATTTTACTGTTATGTTTTTCTTAAACTTTGGTAGTAAATGTAGTTTTATAACACTTACTGGATACAGTTCATCAATTTACTTCTTGCCTCAATAAAAGCACTGACCTATTTGTTATTTAAATCTAACCCAAGAGAAAAAAGTTTGTTCCTACACATAACATATCCCTAATGGCAAATGAAAAACTGTAAACTTGAAAACAGAACAGTTTAGTTAAAATAATTCAACATGCACAATTCAAAAAGAGAGGGAGAAAAATAATAACTACCATATTTTTCATCCTGTAAGTAGCAGTTTTTTGCATAATTTACATGCCTTACAACTTATAGGCCGAAGTGACATATTTATAGATTTTTCCCATATTTATAAACCACATTTTGACTGAAATATAACAGTTTCCATTCATTCTGACTGAAAAAAAAACTGCAGTTCCTGATGGCCCCATAGTAGTAATAGTATGGCATGCTGTTGGCTGTTGTATCACGTAATAGGAAAACGTGTCTATAATGACAAATTTAAAAAAGTTCAAGACAAAAACAACTGGATTTTTTAAATTATACTATTTATTTTACTATTATACTATACTTTATTGTTTTTTCTTGCACTTTTTGTTTTTTTCTTGCACTTTTTAGAATTCACCATGTCCTGGATGACTGAGAATCTTGACCAGCTATTAATGACTCAATCGGCCTGCCATACTCTCCCCACCTCTCTGCTCTCTGCTTGGAACCTTCAATCCAGCAGCCAGCTGCACCGCTGTGGTGAAATGCAGCTAAATTGACCATTAAAGTGCATTTATTAAGAAAATGATGGACAGAAACACACCTCTGCTATAATCTCAAGCTAACAAATAATTGTTTAGGTATTTTCCTTGTTAAATGTTGGCGAAACGAGCCACGCACCTTTTTCCTGTTTCTCACCGCTGAGCGATCACGGAGCACACAGGCAGCAAAACTTTTTTTTTTAAATAAAGCCGATTCAACCATTAAAGTGCATTTATTAAGAAAACGTTAGACTGAGACACACCTTTGCTATAATTTCCAGCTAACAAACAATTGTTTAGTTCCCTTATCAGTCAGTCACTCGGTGCAACATAAATGCTATGGGAAATTGCGATCCGCGCGATTACCTGAAGGAATACAATCACACCTTTACGGCAGGGGCGTCACGCCAGAGTCCCCTCCCTCTGGGTATTTAAGACGCGGACGCCCATCCGACTTACTCTTATAGCCTTTCACCTCGCTTAAACCTGAACTTTGTGGGACTTCTCTGTTGTCACATCGCTCGACCAGAGGTGAGCTTGCTTCCTACGCTGAGCGTACAGAGAAATTTTCCTGCGTACTGCTGGGCTGGCGAAAGCTAGGCCGGTGTTTTTCTACTTACCTCGAAGTTTTCTTCTCTCTCCGCAGCTGCTTCGTTGGACAGCGCTAACTGCGTCACAACACTACCTGCTAACCATTAGCAGGCTAGCAAGCGAAAGCGACATAACGGAGAGGACGTCTTCGAACAAAAGGAAACTAGGAACAGCCTCGACGCTTCTCGTCTCCGGACATGGCTCCCGAGAAGGGAAAACTGAGGACAAAGGTTCCGAAGAAAACCAGCAGGACGGCGAGCCCTCGTTCTCGCCCCTGCCCCAGCGGCTGCGGCTACTCCCTCTCAGCGACGGACACCCATGAGGCCTGTCCCATGTGCCTAGGGATCCTGCACGCAAGAAAAGCGCTGGAATCCCCCGACTCCTGCTTCCACTGCTGTCGGATTCGACCGTAGTGCGGAAACGCCGCGCGGACGCGCTGGCTAAGACCATGGAGAAGGTTGCGGCGCTGAAGGCCGCACGCCACACAGAACTGCTCGCTCCCGAACCGGAGCTCGAGAACGTGGACCTGGAATGTAGCATTCAGGTCGGGGATAAGAACATGTCGGACTCCTCAGTCCCCGTCGAGGACTCGACGCCCGAAGTGTCTGACCAAGATGCCGAGTACGGTTGCAGAAGGGAAAGTGTGGATTCCTCTCGGAGCCTGGCGCAAGTTCTACAGGAACCGGACGTGTCGGTCCCTGCTCTGTTCGACCTGTGCCACAGGGCGGCAGACCTCTGCAGGTCACGTGGCCCGACCCCATGCCTCGTCAACAGGTTACGAGGCTGGCGGGAAATTACTTCTACGCGAAGCAGCGGCCGACGACGTCGCAGAAAATGACAATTTTCCCGGACTTCCTCATGGAGCTCATGCGTTCCTGGGCGGAACCCGGAGCTCCCATGATGTTCAGATTCAAGATTCAAGATTCAAGAGCTTTTATTAACATTGCACCAGTTTTCACCAATACAGCGTGATTATGTATGCACAGTCATCCTGAAGATGGAATGAGTGTGTAAAGCTGCTGCTTATTCAGAACACATGACATGTTCTTCAGCGCGGCCTCTCTCATCCGTTTCGGGATGAAGGTCAAAGGTGTGAAAAAAAGGAAAGTACCATGAGGGTCACAGCGTTGGTATTAAAAAAAATGTATCACATTTTGTCTGCCAAGACACCGCATGACACAGTAAAAACTATACCAAGAAGCACATTTAGACAGTTACATGTTGCATGTTGAGACTGAGGCAGGGAGGTTTCTGTCCATGAGACATTCCAGAACGCTCATAGAAAAGTTCTCCGGGGGGGGGGGGGTGGCAGACAAGACAAGAGAGCAGCTGTTTTGCCCACAGTAAAGCACATCTCAGGAGAAATTAGATATCCAGCCTTTTTCAAGGCTGTTTCCAAGGGAGTCAGATAAGAATTGACAAATATTTTCACTTTCAGGCTCACATTGTAATTTCTGTAGCCTTCAGTCTGTAAGGGCGACTCTGTTCCAAGTGAGTCCAAGTTATCCAATTCGGGACTTTTTCCACTGATCCAAGCACTGACCACAGATGTTGACCACAGCGTCCAGAGTCCCAATCCGAGGGTGATCTGTTCACCCTCTGGATAAGCTCGCAAACAGCTGATTTCTCGAGGTCACCGCGCAGACCAGACGTCGGGTGCTCCAGGCATTAAGTCCTGCTGAAGTCTCCCTTATTTTGCGATAGGCCAGTGCTCCACAAACGCCAAAAAGCAAAGCGTTGCCATCATAATCCAATATAATCCAGATTCTTCACCTCCACAGAGCATAGCACAGAGAGCGAGACGCACACCATCCACACCCACAGGAATCCATGGCATATCCTCTTCATCACTCTATGAGGGTGGACCGGCTACCCTTTGCTGTTCCTTCTGTAGAAATCTTGTTCGTAGAATCGAAGGCCCAAACCTCCAATCCATCTTAATTTGCGTTCGAGGTGCCCAACTGAGGAGTTGCAGGCAGCAGGGGGGGGGGACGGGAGAGGAAAGGACTAGCGACTGCCTCCGTCGAGAGCCAACGTTGCCACTATCCCGGCTCCTGGATGTCGCAGGAATGGAGGCAACAGATCTCGCCAGCGCACCCCAGATAGAGGAGACCCTGGTGGCTCATCTGGCCCACGCAGCTACGGGGCAAAGCCAGCGTTGCCCAGCAGGGCCTGCCGCGCTTCGGAGAAACAGCCCGAGAAATGCTACCGGGCTCAGGGCCTTGCGGCTCATGCGATGAACGCTTCAACCATGATGCAGGCGTACCTGGCAGAAAAGCTGCAGGAACTCCAGGTAACGACAAATGAACAAGCCGCAACAGAGACCATGGAGGAGACCCGCAGGGCTTCTGACTTCGTGCTCCGCATGATGGGGACAATAGCCATCACGCAAGGCAGAGCAATGGCGGAAGTGGTTGTCGCCCAGCGCCATCTTTGGTTGACTTTATCGGACCTCCCAGAAAACGTGAGGGACCCCTTCCTCCAGCACCCGATCGAGCCGACGGGACTCTTCGGAAGAGCCCTGGAACGTATCCAGGCCAGGCTGGAACAGAGACGCAAAAAGGCGGAAGCCCTTTACGAGTGGCTCCCGAGGAAAAGCTTTGCACCTCCCAAGGAAGCCATGCGTCGCCTTCTGCGAAAGAGACCCGCTGGCGATGGAGAGCCTTTTCAGCATCAGGCGGCCAGGCTGAGGGCCTCCTCGATGACCCCATGTGGAAAGTAGATTCGGGCCTGATGAAACAGGATGAACCCATGATTTTACAGGTTTGCCCGTACACGTGGTATGAGAACCTGACCTTTTGAGCCCAGTCTTCACTTGTAAAACACTACAAGGACCTGGTGACATGTGTATGCGCACTGAGCATGACTTGCCTACTGTATGTGTAATAAAAACAAACATTGTTTCATGCATATACAAAAATAAAAGTACCAAAGCACAGACTACCCTGGTTCTTGACTCGATTCCCACTTTTATAAAACACAAACCACTTGGTCAAACTATGAACTGCAGCAAGATGTGCAAGCTCTGTCTGAGACAGTCAGTTCTCGCGATATCTTCTGTCGAGCTGACCAGCCTGCTCGGGAGCGCGCGAGAGGGGTCAAAGGCCACCCCTCCCGCACTCAAACATGACAAGCAGCGATTAGACATGCCTTCCAGGCTCATGGCGCATGCACGCCTGGAGGGCGTGTCTACCAAACAAATGGGTCATGAAGACAATATGTTATGGGCTCAAGCTGCAGTTTGCCAAGAGACCGCCCCCTTTCACGGGGGTGTTGCAATCGAATATTAACCCTGCACGTGCACACGTGCTGAGGGAGGAAGTATTGACAATGCTACAGAAAGGAGTAATAAGTTTGGTCCCGAAACGCAAACTACGCTCCGGTCAATACAGCAAGTACTTCCTGGTGCCCAAAAGAGATCATTCCCTGAGGCCGATCCTGGATCTCAGGGCTCTGAACAAGAGAATAAGAACTTTCAAGTTCAAGATGCTTACACTACGGCAGGTCCTCCAGTCTGTGAGACCAGGAGACTATGCATGTACAGTGGATTTGAAGGATGCCTACTTCCATGTGGGCATGTGGAGGAAGCACAGAAAATTCCTCCGTTTTGCTTTTGAAGGGAAGGGTTATGAATTCAAAGCCTTACCCTTCGGTTTGAAGACTGCTCTGCATACATTTACTAAATGTCTGGACGTAGCCCTGACCCCTCTTAGGAATCAAGGAGTCAGGATTATGAACTACCTGGATGACCTCCTGATTCTGGCCGGAAGCAGAATACAGGCCCAGTCACACTACTGAAGGGTGATTTCTCACCTGGAGTCTCTCGGTTTTATCATAAACCTACAAAAGAGTGACCTAACCTTGTCACAGATTACCGTATTTCTGGGAGTACAGGTCGACACCATCTGGTACAGAGCATGGCTCTGAAAGGAACGAGTTTCCTCGATTCGCCATTGCCTGACAAAGTTTAAACTGGATCAGCGGGTCCCTCTGAAAACGTGCCAACGCCTCTTAGGCCTCTTGGCGGCAGCCATACCCTGTGTGCCATATGCATTGCTGAAAATGCGGGCCCTACAAGTATGGCTAAACCAACAGACACAACCTGCCCTGCCTGGTCGAACAGGAAAGGTCAGGATAGATTCAGAGTGCCTGAGGGTCCTGGAACCTTGGAGAGACTTGTATGTTTTCGCGGAAGGGGTCCCACTAGGTAGAGTGTCATCTTGTGTGGTCATCACGACGGATGCCTCAAAAACAGGATGGAGGACGGTCTTCAGAAATCAGAACGCCCGAGGCCTTTGGAATGAATAGGAAGCAAGGTTACATATCAACTTCCTGGAATTGTTGGCCGGAATTGTTGACCGTCAGTGAAATACTTTTTTGGCAAAGGTCTGATTGCAGGACAACACATCCTGGTGAAATCAGAATAACAGGACTGCGGTGTCCTTCATCAACAGGGAGGGAGGGACAAGATCCCAAGCCTTCCTCGGCCTGACGTGGAAGTTGCTCACATGGTGTGCTCCGAGAATATTGTCGCTCAGGGCGACTCATGTTCCCGGTGAACTGAATTATGGAGCAGATGCCCTCTCGAAAGGGCCTCTCTTGGCGTCAGAATGGAGACTGAACCCACGAGTCGTGGAACAGGTCTGGTCATGATTTGGGAGAGCCTCTGTGGACTTGTTCGCTTGCAGAGCTAGCTCACAGTGTGACCTTTACTTCTCTTTAAAGGAAACAGACGCACCGTTGGGGACGGATGCTTTTGCCCATGATTGGCCAGCAGGGGTGCTGTACTATGCTTTTCCACTTGTCCCTCTGATCCAGGTGACACTGGAACGTGTACGTCAGGGAGCCCTCTCTCTGATACTGATAGCCCCCAGGTGGCCGCAGAAACCGTGGTTCCTGGAGTTGATTTAAATGTTATCAGGGATACCCTGGCAGTTGCCTTCCAACATGGACGCTGACTCAGGCACGTGGGCAGCTTCTGCACCCATGTCCGGAGCTGTGGCAGCTTTCAGCCTGGCCACTGAAGGGAACTGGCTGAGGGCCTAAGGTTGGATCGTTTTTTCTTCAAAAATAAATAAATAAATAAACAGCAACAACATACACAAGGGAGTCCCTTGGTGTTTATGTTTACTTGGGAGATGTTCAGTGGAAAGGTTCCCCTCTCCTTAACTGGTCTCCAACATCAGGATAGGCCCCATTTTGACAGTCCTAGTAAGTTGTCTGTTCAAGGAGCAGATGAGGGACTCGTGCGTGCCCCTTGTATATATGAAATTCTTTCCCCTGGGAACCTGGAAGGTTACCCTGTGCTTGAACTGGGTTCTTTACCTCCATATTGCCATCTGGTTGCCAGTGGCGTGAGGGGTCCCTTGTCCTTTTCCTCCTGTTTCTCGAAATTTCCAGGAAAAAAGGAGATGATGGGTAATTACACTAGCGGAGCACGCTTGTGCTGTCTCTGGCTGGTGTTTCATCTATGTGTCCAGTAGTAACATCAGGTTGATGTTTCTACAAGTGGCGTTTCTCTTCTCAGGCTGTGCTCTCTACATACCTTGTAGAGAGCGGCTGGGAAATGCCTGTCGCATTAAGGCAGATGTTCTCACGTGCATTTTGCTAAGCATTTCAAGGGCGTGAATGGATTACGTTCCCATAGCGTTTATGTTGCACCGAGTGACTGACTGATAAGGGAACTGAAAGTTGTACACCATAACTCATGTTCCCTGAAGGAAGGGAACGAGGTGCAACATACCTGGCCCTTTCAATGCTAAAAGCTCCGTGAAGTGCATTCTAGAGAAAGTAGGATGGGCGTCCGCGTCTTAAATACCCAGAGGGAAGGGACTGTGGCGTGACGCTGACGCCCCTGCCGTAAAGGCGTGATTGTATTCCTTCAGGTAATCGCGCGGAGCGCAATTTCCCATAGCATTTATGTTGCACCTCGTTCCCTTCCTTCAGGGAACATGAGTTATGGTGCATAACTTTCAGGTACATTTCTTGTTAAATGTAGGAGGATAAAGCCACGCTCTTCTTTCCTGTTTCTTTTTACAGACACGCCTCGCCCAGCTGTAGGTGCGAGCGCACACTGACCAACGATATGATGTCATTATTTTAGCTAAGGTCCTACTCGGAACATAAAATTAGAAAAGATAAATAAATTCACAAACCTTTTTTTAGACGACAGAATGAGAAAAATATAGTTGTGGATGTTTAAAAAAATGTAATACCTCGTCAGATGGCATTTATTACTTTTTAATACTTTTTAATGGCCTTAATTTGTGTTAATTTCATTTACTACCTTTTAATACCTTTTACAACTCAGTGGATACCCTGCTCTTGCCAAGTTTGGTGCATTTTGGTCTTTCAATGTGAAAGTTATAGTGTTTTGAAATTTACGACATGAAGCACAAATTTGAGGCCTGGCCACGCCCCTTTAACATAAACGAAAATGCAAGCTTTTGATAACTTTTACTGTCCAACGTGTTAAGGGCATATTAACCAAGTTTCAAGGCAATCCTTCAAAATCCCTAGGAGGAGTTCATTAAAATCTGCAATTCAAAATGCAGAAGAATGACCCTTTGACCAAAATTGGCTCTAAGAGACCTTTTCGTAGGTCCTGAGACAATTCATTCAACCTTTATTTATACAGGCTAGCCTCGTTGAGTCACGGGGACTCATTTACAAGAGGGACCTGTCTCACTCACACCAAACAACCATCCACTCTCACACTCACACATAGGGTCAATTTAGAGTCACCAATCAGCCTAACAAGCATGTTTTTTGGTCTGTGGGAGGAAACCGGAGTACCCGGAGGAAACCCACGCATGCACGGGGAGAACATGCAAACTCCACCCAGAAAGGCCCCGGACCGGGATTTGAACCGGCAACCTTCTCGCTGAGAGGCATATCTTTTTCAATTGAAAAAGACTTCTGGACAGAAGTCGAAATGTTTTCTGCAACAAATAAAGTCCAGTTGATCCTGTATTGAACACCTTTTTGGATTTCATCATGTCCTGGACGACTGAGAATCTTCACCAGCGTCCAGCTTGGTTTGGATTTGTTCCAAAGTCTGGCCAAAAAGTCCCTCCGCTTCTATTGAGTGGTGGAGAAAAGGCACCTTTTGTCCCTCCGGTAAATCCGTCAACGTCATCCACAGGTGGCGGATCGCGATGACAACTTCCACCATACCTCTGCCCTGAGCTACAGCAGCTGTCCCCATCATGCAGAGAACAAAGTTTGTTGCTCTGCTGGCTTCGTCCAGTAATTCGGCAGTAGCTTGCTTATCCGAGGTTTCCTGCAGTTGTTGGAGTTTTTCTGCGAGGTAAGCCTGCATCATCGCGGACGCGTTCATGGCTCGCACGGCCAGTCCTTGAGCTCTGCAGTACTTCTCGAGAAGCGACGCTGAGGCTCTGCAAGCTTTGTTGGGGAGAGTCGGTTTTGCTCCTGATGACTTGGGAGCCAGGTGGGATGCCAGTGTGTCCTCGATCTGAGGCGCGTCGACTAAACCCACCTTATCTATGCCTTCCACGTCGAGGAATTGTGAGAGAGGAAGGAACATAGGCGCACGTGGTTGAGGCCAGGTGTGGGTCAGTTCCGTGAGGAAGTCTGGGAAGGCGGGCATCCTTTGCCTCGTTGCAGCCTGCTGTTTTGAATAAAAATAGTTCCCCGCCAGCCTTGTGACCTGTTGGCGAGGTGGGGGTTCCGGCCAGGGGATGTTCAACGCGTCTGCTGCTCTGTGGCACAGGTCGAACAGGGCCGGGATAGAGAAGTCCGTTTCAGGGAGCACAGGTATCGAGACCCTGGGGAGGTCCTCTTCCGGATCCTCGATTTCAAGTTCTGGTTCCTCCGCTGAAAATTCGCCCGAGGCTGAGATGGAGATCTCGTCTTCATTCATCATGCCCCTGGTGTCGAATTCGACTGTTAGGTCCACCATGGGAGCAAGCGGGTCAAGGCTTTCGCCCCATTCAACACGCGTGCTGTCGTGTATAGCCATGTGTTCGAGCTATGGAGTCGGAGTGAGGGTCTCCGTGGTGTCCGGGTCCAGTGGACCAGCTGAGCTTCCCATGGCCTTGGCCAAGATGTCCACCCGATGCCGCAGCACCGCGTCCAGCATCTGGCTGCAGTATGGGCAAGAGTCGGGCGCGTCCAGAGCTTGTCTTGCATGAAATATACCCAGGCAGACTGGACAGTCCTCATGGGTGTCCGTCGCCGCGAGGGCAAATCCACAGCCACTGGGACAGGCGCGAGAAGTTGGGCTTGCCGTCCCGTTGGTTTTCCTTTGAAGTTTTGTCTTTCGCTTTGCCTTCTCCGGAGGCATGTCCGAGATTAGGCGAGCGAGACCTTCCAGAATCCTTTTTCTTCGTTGTTCAGGTGTCTCCTCCGTCGTGTCGCTTTCGCTGGCTAGCCCGCTAGTATGTTAGCCAGGGTAGCAGTTGTGGCGTAGTTATAACACCATTGTAGCTAAGCAACCTGTAGGGAGAGGAGAGAAAAGACTTTGAGGTTATAGAAACGTGCTGGACCAGCTTTTGCTAGTCCAGCTCTACGCAGGGAAAAATTCTCTGTGCACTCTGTGCAGGGAGCGAGCTCAACTCAGGTTGAACGATGGAGCAGCAGAGAAGTCCCGCGAAGAGAGGTAGTTCAGGTTTTTGCGAGATGAAGGGCAAAAAAGAGACAGTTGGAGGGGGGTCAGTCGCCTAAGTACCTAAAGGGCGGTACCTCTGGCGCGGGTGACGCCCCCTGCCGTAAAAGGCGTGAATGTATTCCTTCAGGTAATCGCGAGGGGCGCAATTCCCATAGCAAGTATGTTGCACAGAGACCAAAATGAAAGGGAACCTTTGTCTCTTTTCCCCAAAATAATAATGACTCAGTGATTTTTTTCATACATTTAACTATCATCACAAACAATGATGAGTCCAGCTACAGGCATGAGGTGGAACACCTGGAGAGCTGGTGCAGGAAGAACAAACTTCACATCAATGTGAAGAAGACAAAGGAGATGGTTGTGGACTTCAGATGGAAAAAACACACCTACACCTGTCTGAACATAGGAGGATCTGCCGTGGAAGTGGTCTCCAGCTATAAGTACATGGTGTACACATGAATGATAACCTCAGCAGGAGCAACAACACCACCAGCCTGATCAAGAAAGCTCATCAGAGACTCTACTTCCTCAGGTGGCTGAGATGAGCTGGTCTGGGAAGCTCAGTCCTCACCTCCTTCTACAGGTGTGCAGTGGAGAGCATCCTGTGCTCCAGCATCAACGTGTGGCATGGAGGCTGCACCGCTGCAGAAAGAAAAGCTTTGCAGAGAGTGGTGAAGGCTGCACAGAAGTCTGTTGGAGTCAGCCTCCCTACCATCACATACATCTACACCTCCAGATGCAGGAAGAGAGCCACCTGCATCATGAAAGACCCCACTCACCCAGCACACACTTTTTGGCCACTCCCCACAGGAGTAAGGTTAAGTCTAGAACCACTAGACTGAGGAACATCTTCTACCCTGAAGTTGTTAGTCTCATGAATCTCTAACCAGGATTATCACTGTAATGCCACTTTAACTTGTGATATGTGACTTATATGAGACTGAGGAGTCTCCAGGCTCGAACCAGCAGACTAAACGACAGCTCTGTTCATCAGGCAGTCAGAATGCTAAACTCTCTGCCTGCTCTGCCCTCCCTCCAACTTGTACTGCCTTAATCACAAAAAACTTTCACACACCACCACACAACACAAAGATTTTAACACTGGACTCTGTGTCATCAAAACGGGTTATTCACTCAACTCACGGTCATGTGCTCATTCAGTTTGCACTACTTCTTATATTCGCACTAATGTTTGCATTACATTACTGCCTATAGTCATACTACTGTTTACATTCACTGTTTACATTTATTACTACTGTTTTCATTCAATACTACTGTTTACATTTATTACTACTGTTTACATTTACACTACTTTTTATATCTACACTACTGCTGATATATATATATATATATATATATATATATATATATATATATATATATTTTTACTAGCCTTATTGCATATGCCACTTTACCTCTATACCAATATCAACTACCTCATACATATACTGTGTACATAAACTTCATATGCTGCTTTGTCACTCTATTACAAATGTCAATGCCAGAACTTTCATTTTATTTTATAGATATACTTTTTACACTTTTATACTACTATGCAAAAAACTCAGGACAGTATTACACTTTTGTTATTTCATTTTATGCTTATGTTTATTAAATGTTTAGTGTTTTAGTGTTGGTGTAACTTTTCATACTTTCATACTACTACTATGCAAAAACTACTATGCAAAAACTCAGGACAGTATTACACTTTTATTATTTCATTTTATGCTTATGTTTATTAAATGTTTTAGTGTTTAAATGTTTACTGTTGCACCGAGGGACAGAGAGAAATGCAATTTCAATCCTGTGTATGTCCTGTACATATTGTAGTTTTGACAATAAAGTTGACTTTGACTTTGACTTTATCTGTGCTGCTTATTATCCATGCTGCTGATCTCATGCTACTATATTGATTCATACCCATCTACTCACAGCAGACTCATATTGGGCTGCTGTTTAATATACCGTATTATTTTACATTAGTGTTTAGTGTATATCTTAGATATTTAGCATAATGTTTAGCATTCATTTAACGTATATCAGCGTATATCTTAGACCATTTTATACTCTTTAGTTTTATACTTTATATTTTTTCTATTTTTGGGGGTAACTGGCACATGGAGTACATAATTTTGTTCCACTTCATGTACCACATAAGATGCAAATTACAATAAAGAACCTTGAACTTGGAGTATCTGGGAGAAAGTCACAGCTACAAGACACTAGTTTCTGAGCCTACAGCAAAATGTAAAAATGAAAACCACAAATACATTCAGAAACCAATCATCTGGAAAAAAAGGGATTGGTCCACATTAAACTAGAAGCGTTGCACAGCAGGACACTACTTTTGCAATCAACACTGTTGTCTTAGGCCCTGTTTACACAGCGCATATTTTGAGTGGAACCGCTCCTTTCTCTCTGCGTCTTTGCTTATCGTTGACACGAGTTCACTGGCCCCCCTCTTTGCATCCGATGCTTTTCTGATCCACCGCTCAGGGTGGATCTTTTTCGCTGACTCCCCGTTGATAATGTAAACATCTCCCGCGGAGCTTTTGTTTGAACACATGCATGCACGCGCAGACAGCCGGCATTTTAACAATGGCGGTGGACTGGACAGTGGACACACGCACCACTTTCTGAACTATAGCTGATGGAATATATTTTGATTCTCATATTTAATTATTCTACACCTTACCTGCATCTGTGTTGGAAGAGAGCAGCTGCCTGGATCCAGTTGTCGCTGAGGCAGTCGGACATTTCACGTGTCACGCTGCACTATAACATACTAAATGTGCTATATATTAACAGTTTAACAATAATAAACAGTATTTATGTTAGCGTGGGAGATATTTAAATTTATCTGAGCTAAATGAAGCTATCTGGACTTGCTACGTCATGCCTAACATGCTGCTGAAAATGAAGACACCAGGTTGATTTTTAATTAATTAATTTATTCAACACCACAAACTGTATTCACAAACACTGAGAATTAAATTAAACACTTTTAAAAACACGTTAACCGAACTTTAATGAACTGGACTCTGTTGTTTTCATCCTGGTGGAAACTGGACCCACATCCGAACCGGTCCGCGTCGTGGAACGACAGCTTCGACCTCGCAGGAAAAAAATAAAAATAAAACCTCAGTTGGTTGTTCTGTGATCGAACTAAACACAAGGAAACATTGGCCCTCATTCACGAACCGTTCGTACGCACGGATTTGTTCTTAAACTGTGCGTACGAGTGATTTAGGATCATTTGTGGCATTCAACAATGTTTTCGTATCCTAGGATTTTTTTCAGATACGAACAAAATCTACGTGTGGTCCGGACCTGTCGTATATTTACGAGCAGACAGTCTGCTGTCATCCAGACGGAATTTCCTTCACTAATAACTTATATTTCGTTATTTAGAAAATATTCTGAGTTTGAAAAGAATTAAATGCAACGACACAAAATGGTTAAATTAAAATAAAGCGGCTTCAAACCCCCCCCGCGCCCCACGTCGCCCCCCCCCCACGCGTGGTGCGCGGCTCCCACCCC
>JBBPBX010039593.1:0-29808 GCA_038048925.1 Garcialebias charrua
CAGCGGTGTCTGAATTTACTACAGACATTCAGCATGTGGCTGGAAAATCCAACGTGGTGGCTGACTGTCTCTCCCGGGTGCTGATCGCTCCCGTGTACGTTGGCATCGATTTTTCTGCTATGGCTGCGGACCAACGTAGCGACGCAGAAATACTCGAGCTCCAGTCCGGCCCCACAGGCCTCGAGTTGGAGGAAAGGCAGGTGAATGACGGAGGTCCTCTCCTGCTCTGTGACGTATCTACGGGCAGGCCCCGCCCCCTGGTTCCAGTTTCATGGCGACGCCGCGTTTTTGACTCCTTACATTCCCTTTCTCACCCAGGTGTTAGAGCCTCTGTGAAACTGGTCAGCTCAAAGTTTGTTTGGCCCGGTCTGCGTAAAGCAGTTAAGGAGTGGGCAGCAGCGTGTGTTCCATGCCAGCGTGCTAAGGTCAACAGGCACACCAAAGCACCGTTGGAACCTTTCCCCATCCCAAGTCGGCGGTTTGATCATGTGCACGTAGACCTAGTAGGCCCTCTGCCTCCATCACAGGGTTTTACTCATCTGCTGACTATGATAGACCGGACCACCAGGTGGCCAGAGGTGGTTCCTCTGACGTCCACAACATCTGCAGTGGTGGCCCGGGCCTTTTTGTCTACCTGGGTTGCACGTTTCGGCCCCCCTTCAGACATTACATCGGACAGGGGCCCGCAGTTTGTTTCGGAGCTTTGGTCTACCATGGCCAAGGGTCTGGGGACTAACGTTCACAGGACCACCGCTTACAACCCCCAAGCTAATGGTTTGTGTGAACGGTTTCACAGGTCATTGAAAGCTGCACTTCGTGCTGCATTGACCGGTGACAACTGGATTGACCGCCTTCCCTGGGTTTTGTTGGGGTTGCGTACCGCAACCAAAGAAGACCTGAGCTCTTCCCCGGCTGAAATGGTTTACGGTCAGCCTGTGCGCGTCCCCGGTGAGTTTTTACCTGAGGTACCCTCACCACAGTTCGCTCCACCGTTGCTCCATCTTTCACCTCAGGAGGCCCCTTTTCGTGTCCCCGGTCCGGTACACCATTGTTTACCGCAGTCATTTGTCCCTAAGAGTCTGGAGTCCTCTAAATTTGTTTTTGTCAAACACAATGCACACAGGACACCACTACAGCCTTTGTATGATGGACCGTTTCGAGTTCTTCAACCAGGTCCGAAACATTTCATTTTGGATTTAGGGGGTCGTACTGAGACTGTCTGTATTGATAGGCTTAAACCAGCTCATGTTATGTCAGATGATCAGGTTGTTACGGCCCAAGCTCCTCGCAGAGGCAGACCTCCATCCACATTATTAACGGACGGCGGTCCTTCTTCCGGAAACTCTCAACGTCCATTGGAGCCCGAATCTTCTGCAGACCCTCCTCGTAGCCCTCCACTTCAGGTTCTGCAGGGCCCAGGTTCAGCCGTTCTGGTCTTTTGATCAAACCTAAAATGCGGGACTAGTGATGGACCTTACTGGGTGTTCTGGGGGGGCGTGTGTGGTGGACCACTAGGGGGCTCTACTCACACCCAGTGGACCGAATGTATTACAGGATGCTTTTATTGTGAAAGGTCCAGAGGACCGGATGTTATGTGGGTATATAAAGCAGTGTTGGGCGGGTTCCCGCCAGTTTAGTAGGAGTTGATTAAAAGGTGAAGTTCTGCAGCCTGTCTCCTGTGTCGTCTCTTCACCTCCTCTTACAAATTTACCATTAATTTTTTTTATTTACGATGAAAGTCGGCTTCATATTAATATTGTAAACTAGTGTTTTATTGATGTTTTATTAGAAGAATCTTGCAAATATAAAAAAAACATTAAAAATAGTTTTAATATTAAGTCCTCATGCATGCTCCAGATAGATTCATCTAAAAAGGTTGAGTCAGGTCCTCTGGATGGATTCTTCTTGTTGAAACGTTTAGTCTTTTATCCAAAAAACTTCTTCAGTCTGAGGAGCTGCAACAAACTCAGTCTTATAAATTTCACCTTCTCAGAGTGGATCAACCAGTTTGATGGTGTTCAGGTGGCTCCTGTAGTCCAGTCTCTCCCACACCGCCTGCTCAAACTGTTGGAGTGAGATTTGGAAAGTGTGAGGAAGATTTGAAGATGTTTGTTTTTCTTAAATAAAACCTTGATTTTGTCGTCATCACAGAGTCAAGAGTCATCTGTTTTTATTAAAGACCAATCACTGAATGAATAAAAATGAGCAACATTTTGGCAAAGACACTATAAAGACACGTGTATGAAAAGAGTTGGACACTTTGTGAATAAACAGTGAAGACAGGGGTTCAGTGTTGTCCTCAGTGTCCCTGATGATGGAGGAGGTTGTGGACTTGTTCAGTGTGATGGTCCCATCAGGCTGCATCAGGCCTCCTGAAGGCCCACAAGCTCACAGCTCTTTTTCCACAGCTTCACCTGAAGCTCAGAGTCGTAGGAGCTCAGAGGACTGCATGGAGATCATTCTGAATCAAGATGGCTCCAAAGCTTCATCACTTCATGTTCATCCAGTGAAGACTTTGAGGGAGTTTCTATAAAAGCTCCTCGTTACAAACTATGAAGTCAAACATGAAAATGTTTGTCCGGTAGTTTTCCACATATATTCATGTGTAATTGTGAAATGTGTCTACAAACTGTGTGTGAACAGAGCACTCAGCTGAATGTGACAAACATCATGTGGAAACTGGAGTCACATGATGGAGCTCCATTTGTCTGCTGGAGTCTGTGGAGGTCAACAAATATGGAGGAATGGGACAAGCGTAGAATCTCCTAGAAGACGTTTAGGTGGAAATATAAGAATGAATCTGCAGCTAAACGCTAAATAAAAGAGACAAAATGAGTAAATTCTTTTTTTACAAGCATTTCTCAACCCTTTAGTCATCCAAGGTTGGTCGACAATATTTCTTTTTCTACGATTTCTTTGAACACAATTCTTTCCATACAGAGCTTCTAAAATATTCATAAATTTATCATATGATCTGTTAACATCATCAATATACACATCCTTCCAGTTTTGCTTCTGTAAATCATCTTTTAATTGATCCATAGCTTTTTTTGATGTGTTTCTTATTTTTGTCTTAATTGTAACTTCTTTTGTAATGTTTTGATCATTTCTGTAGATAGTGAAAACTGGTAAATGATCACTTAAATCAGTTGTTAAGATACCACCTGTCATATCCCCATTTGTTATATTTGTGAAAATGTTGTCACTTATCGTAGCACTATGAGTTGTAAGAAGAAAAATATAAAAAATATAAAAATAAATTGGTAATGATTATAAGAAAATGCAAGAAAGAATACCATAGTGATTTATTAAACAAGAGTAATGGTGACACTAAAACAACATGGCGAGTTATAAATGCTGTTCTAAAAAGTCATAAAGCGAAAACGAACATTGCAAAATATTTTGTGAAAGATGACAAAGAAATACATGATGAGAATGATATCGTTAATGAATTTAATCAATATTTTGTAAATATTGGATCAAGCCTTGCAGCTAAAATACCAAAAGTAGATAATAATGTGTGTCATTCAATTAAAAGCTGAACCAACAGTATTTTTCTTAATGGAACTAACAAAGAGGAAATTATGAAAATGGTAAAAAATCTCTCAGACAAGAGATCAAAAGACTGGGTGGACATGGATATGATGTTCGTAAAAGAAATAATGAGTTATGTTATTGAACCGTTTACATATATATGCAATTTATCTTTTTCAACAGGAATATTTCCAGATAACATGAAAGTAGCAAAGGTAATTCCTCTTTTTAAAAATTGTGATAAATGTGTATTCAATAATTATAGGCCAATATCCTTGTTACCACAGTTCTCAAAGATTCTAGAAAAACTATTTGTGACCAGATTGGATCAATTTATTGATAAGCAAAATATTTTAAGTAGCAGTCAGTATGGGTTTAGAGGAAAAAACTCTACATCAATGGCTCTCATGGATTTAATGGAACAAATAACTAATGCTGTCGATCATAAACAGTACTTCTTCTTCTTCTTCTTTCGGCTTTTCCCTTTTCAGTGGTCGCCACAGCGAGTCATCCTCCTCCACCTCACTCTGTCCTCTGCATCCTCTGTCCTCACTCCAACTACCTTCATGTCCTCCCTAACTGCATCCATATATCTCCTCTTTGGCCTCCCTCTTTGTCTTTTTCCTGGCAGCTGCATTTCTAACATCCTTATACCAATATACCCACTGTCCCTCCTCTGGACATGTCCAAACCATCTCAGTGTGTCCTCCCTAACTTTATCTCCCAGTTGTTCAACATGTGCTGTACCTCTGATGATCTCATTCCTGATCTTATCCATCCTTGTCACTCCTAAGGAGAACCTCAGCATCTTCATTTCTGCCACTTCCAGTTCTTTCTCCTGTCTTTTTGTCAATGCCACTGTCTCCAGACCATACAACATAGCTGGTCTCACCACTGTCTTGTAAACTTTTCCTTTGACCTTTGCTGACACCTTTTTGTCACAAATCACTCCTGAAACTTTTCTCCATCCACTCCATCCTGCCTGGACTCTCTTTTTCACCTCTTTACCACATTCCCCATTTTCCTGGACAGTGGACCCCAAGTACTTGAAGTCCTGCACCTTTGTGACCTCTGCTCCTTGTAGCCTCACTGTTCCACTGGCCTCCCTCTCATTCACACACATGTACTCTGTCTTACTACGGCTGACTTTCATTCCTCTTCTTTCAAGAGCATACCTCCACCTCTCCAAGTTCTCTTCCACCTGTTCCCTGTTCTCACCACAGATCACAATGTCATCTGCAAACATCATAGTCCATGGGGATTCCTGCCTGACCTCATCTGTTAGTCGGTCCATCACCAGAGCAAACAAGAAGGGGCTCAGAGCCGATCCTTGATGCAATCCCACCTCCACCTTGAAGCTATCTGTCACTCCCACAGCACATCTCACCACTGTCCTGCTGTCCTCATACATGTCCTGTACCAGTCTAACATACTTTTCTGCCACTCCAGATTTCCTCATGCAATACCACACCTCTTCTCTTGGCACCCTGTCATATGCTTTTTCTAAATCCACAAACACACAATGGAGTTCTTTCTGACCCTCTCTGTACTTCTCTATCAACATCCTCAAAGCAAAGATGGCATCTGTGGTGCTCTTTCTTGGCATGAAACCATACTGCTGCTCACAGATAGTCACCTCTTGTCTAAGCCTTCCTTCCACAACTCTCTCCCAGATCTTCATTGTGTGGCTCATCAACTTAATTCCCCTGTAGTTGCTACAACTCTGTACATCACCCTTGTTCTTAAAAATGGGAACCAGCACACTTCTTCTCCATTCTTTAGGCATTTTCTCACCCTCAAATATTCCATTAAATATTTGAGTCAAAAACCTCACTGCCACCTCTCCAAGACATTTCCAAACCTCCACTGGTATGTCATCAGGTCCTACTGCCTTCCCCTTCTTCATTCTTTTCAGAGCTTTCCGGACTTCACCCTCACTAATCTTTCCCACTTCCTGGTCCACAGTTTCTATGACCTCCACTCTTCTTTCTCTTTCATTCTCTTCATTCATTAGCTCCTCAAAGTAATCCTTCCATCTTCCCATCACACTCTCCTCACTTGTTAGAACATTCCCATTCCCATCTTTAATAAGCCTAACCTGTTGCACATCCTTTCCAGCCTGATCCCACTGTCTTGCCAATCGGTACAAGTCCTTCTCGCCCTCTTTAGTGTCCAGTTGATGTGCACATGGATAATTGATGTGCACATGGATAATTGATATGCACATGGATAATTGATGTGCACGTGGATAATTGATGTGTACGTGGATTATTTGTGACTTTCCTGCCAGTTCTGTGAGCTCCATAGAGAGCGTAGATTTGTGTTGAAAAACTTTCCCTCCATTTCTGCGGAAAGCAGCATCTAGAAGCACTGTTGCCTTCTGGGTAATGTAGTTATTTTTGACTAAAATAACTACAAAATGTCCATTTCTAAACTTTGAAGTCATTTCTGCTGATTCAGCAGCTCAGAGCTCTGCAGCCTTTCTGATCAAACAACCACCACTAGTTTTATATCTACAAATACTTTTCTTCATATTAAACACACATCATCTGTTTGATGTCAGTCTCTTTAAATAAAGACTTCCTGTGAGCTGCTAGCTCTCAGAGTGTGTGTTAGGGATGACTCTCAGCTACTACAACATCTGGTTTTTACTCAACATCTGTAAAACTGACTCAGTTGTAGCCATGTTGGTGTTTTCTAATCTCAATTATCAGATTAACTCCTACAGTTATTCTGTTGTACGTGTACGTTCAATTACTTTATGACAGTTTCATTAAAATACATTTACAGGTACATGAGATATTTTACTAACAGACACACAGGCAGGCTAATATGAGTGCCAGACTTTGGTGATGGTGGTGCTAAACAGTTCATAGTAACACAGCAGAGGTGTTTGTCCCTTGTTGATGTGAATCTTTAGGTTTGAATCCTCTTTATTTGTCTCTAAGTTGATGGAAGCATCAAAGTGATGCATGTAGAACAGAAACTAAAGGTTCTCACATGTTCTCAGTCTCCAAGAGCAGCTGCACAACCTGAACATGTGCAGCTGCTCTGCTCCCAGTCCTTTGTTGCAAGTCTCAAGAGTTCAAGAGTTTGATTCTCATCATTCCACAACATGACATGCATGAGGAGGAACCAAACAGTTCCTGAGCTCCACTTATGTCAGCATTTAAGAAGTAAAGAAGAAAATAAAACTTTATAACTTGATGTTGATTTATTTTCTCACACTTCACCTGCTTCTCTTTACTGCTGCCAGAAAGGAGAATGATGAAGTGATGTTGTTTAGAAGAAAATGTCTCGCTCACTTTTCTTCATGTCACTGCCACAAGTGACAGCAGCTCTCTGCATGTGCTGCATCACTTGATTGATGTGACAGGAGGAAAGGAGAGGTGTTTGTGAACTCTTCAGAGTGAGCTCTCGTCCAGTGCTCCCTCAGCAGGAGCTCTAAGTCTTCCTTCTTCTCTTCTCCTCCATCCTGTTGGAAGCTGCACACTATTGACTTCAGCTCACATGTTCAAAAACATGCATGTTAGGCTCACATGTTCAAAAACATGCATGTTAGGCTCACATGTTCAAAAACATGCATGTTAGGCTCACATGTTCAAAAACATGCATGTTAGGCTCACATGTTCAAAAACATGCATGTTAGGCTGCCTTCAGGCCCAGGAGGAGCATGCAGAGAGATGTGTGCTCTCAACGGGGTTTGCCTGCTTAAATAAAGCTTCATGAATAAATCAATAGTTTGATCACATTTCAGTCAGTTTGACATGAACACACATGACGTCATGTTTTATTTCTGGTTGTGGGCTTCTGTGTCTGAGAGTCTTTCTAATGGAAACAGGATCAATTCTCTTCAAGTTCCTGTCACATGCAGTTTTCATGATAAACACTAAAGCGTTCATGGAAAGAGAACATTACTGATGTATGGCAGAATCAATTCACGCAGCTCACATGAACAGTTGTGGAGATATTTGCATGTGCAGGAACGGAGAGATGACAACGCCTGCATGGAAACACATCATTGCTACAACAGCTAACACAGACAGGAGCACAGAGTCTGATGTTTCTTTACATTATTCACAGTCACTATTAAAGAAAGATGAAGAAGAGTCACATCTTGTAGAAACAAAGATTTTGAAAGACTTCTTCCTCTTTGTTGTCACTTCCTGTTTCACTCCGGCCATGCCATGGAACTAATTCATGGATATTATGCAGAATTTATTCTATATTAACATGTTCTTCCTCTTTTTGTGTTCGTGCATGTCACAGGCATTTGAAGGTCCAGTTTCTTAGGTCCACCTGTAGAATCCAGTCCAACAGTGGTGCTGCTGGGAGGTGGACTGGTCTCCAGTTTGAATTAAATTCACAGTTTGAGCTCAAAGCTCACACAGAAGAAGTGTATTCTAGTCAGAGGGTTTCTAACATTCAGAGCCTCGTGTGTGTAAAGTGTTGTCTTAGTAGCAGAAAGCCTCTGGTCCTGCTCCAGTGGGCCGTGAGGGCAGTGAGCTGATTGCAGTGATCAGTGTCTAATCTATACTAAAACTTCTAAAGTACATTTTCAGAATTCATGCAAAGACAGCAGATCATAGAGAAACAGTTTTTAAAACACAAAAACACGTCAGAATACAACTTATTTTATGGAGGAAAAGAATAGGGCTGTTGATGAGGCCTTTTTTCATGAATTATTGACAAATTTTTGTTTCTAAGGTCAGGTGGCTGTGGCGGCCATCTTGAACTGGGTTGACTCAGAAACTTGATCATTTGTAGATGTACATACAAAGAATAAAAAGTGTGAGCTGGAAAACCTGAAACCTGTGAATCCTGCCTAACAATGGAAGAAACATCTGCTGGAACCTGAGAGTCGTCAGGGTTTCACCATCCCTCTGAGGACCGTTTTCAGGGAAACATGGAAGTTCAAAAGTTTTGGAGAGATCCCACTCCTCCCTCTTAATGGTTCTTTATCTAGACAGCAAAAACTAATTGAAGTGAAACAATGAAATGTCATCGGTCTTACAGAATTGAATCTAAATTTATTCTTGATGTAAAAACACTAATAATGATGGTGGTCACTAAATGTTTGTTCAACTGTCATCTAAAGGTCCATTTCTGGTTGAATTATGGAACATTTGAACACATGTACACTAAGAATTTGGACTTGTAGCAGGGCACCAGCAATTTGATGTCAATTTATGTAAGATTCTCAAAATTAGGTCTCAAATTAAAATGAAGCTGTTTTGTTCTATTGAAAATAAATCAGTGCATTCCACTCAAATTATTATCAGGATGCAAACTATTCCACAATCATAAGCTTTATTGTGATTAAAAGTAAAATAAAATAAAGAAATACAGCAAAATAAAACAAAAGCTTTTACATCATCAAGTATGAAATTTGATAATAAATGTTCAAAATTGATTTACTGTGGTATTAAACCAAACAACTTGTTGTAAAATGATTGGAAACATGATTGAATTATCACAGAAATATTCTGAACAGTAGAACTTCTATTTCTAATTTAATTACTCGCAATTCATTCAACATTTATTTAGACAGGTTAATCCCATTGAGCCTCGAGGACTCATTTACAAGAGAGACCTGTTTTCAACAAAGAATGACAACAGCGACAACAATAGACAATCATAAGAGAGACATACATATTTATTTTAATAAATTTAACTAAAAAAAGGTCACACACAGAGACATGTAGGAAGCTATGTATGAAGGCAGTAGACCAAGAAGTGATTTAAAAATGAAAATGTACCAGTGGTACAATAGAACAGGACACACAGGCCTTAATAAATCTCTTAAAATAATTAGAAAGTATGCAACAGGACTATGTGACAAGTGCACCAGCAATCTCCCTGAAACAGTTCAACATGTCTTTATGGAATGTCCAGGGTACAAAACAGAAAGGAATGCATATCTAAAAATAAATGAATATTAAATTTAAAATGAGGGATGTTTTTAGTAGTGATATCAGTAAAGTTAAAGATCAAATTATTATTTTCTTGAAAAATACAAACTTAATAGATAATTTAGTTGAGTTATTAAATAAATTTTACAGAATTATAATTTTTTCCTGTTTATCTCCTGTCCCCACTCCAGCTCAGTAGGTGGCGGTAATGCACATTACAGTTGGTCTGCCAACCACCATAAAACAAAACAACAAGAGAGGGGGGGGGGGTGCTCGTTACAGATCTATGGCTCATTAGTTCCCATCCGTACTGATGCCACAAAGCTGTGAGTGCTTGTTAGACACTATTCAACACTAGAATGACTATAGCGCATTAATAGACTTGTTATTTTGGTTATGACGGGTGTACAATAATTTCCCTCAGAATACGATCATTTTATGTCTCTAGTACAATAATCCTACATTTCTCACCTGGCAACACTGAGCATTAGTTGGATGCAGTATTTTTATTTTTGTACATTTTTATTTGTTACTTTTCCTATTAAACTTTTTTTCTCAAGTGGTGTCCTTGAACATTAAATTTCCTAAACATATTTTACAATGTTAAGTGTGTATAGTGTTTGTTTAAATCCATACTGGAAGTTAAGACAAATTTACATTTGCATTTGACCTTTAATGAATCCTAAGAAAAGATTACCAGAATCTGCTCAACTGTTATTACATTAAAAAATTTTTGATTCTAGGATGAAGTCAGATAAAAACAGTCAAACATTCAGAAAGGACAGTTTTCAGTTATTGACCGTCCAACTGTGGCCCCTGAGAGATTCAGCTGAAAGACCTGGTGCACCTTTTATTAGAACCTGCAGATATTTGAACAGCTGATCTGAAGCAAACAGGCAGGTGTTCAACTGAACTGACCACTCATGCTGTTTGATGGTCTCCTCCTCCATCATCCATCCATCCATCCATCCATCCATCCATCCATTATCTTCTGCTTCCAGGTCGTTGGGGCAGCAGCTTTACCAGGGAGACACAGACATCAACAGCCACCTCTTCAACTCTTCTAGGAGGACCCCACGACATTCGCAGACCAACTGACTAATTAATAAATAATTAATGTTTTTAAATTTAATGAAAGACAAACCTTTAAAATTTAAGGACCAAATATAACCAAATTGTTTTCAAGTATGTAGCTGTAAAAGCAGTTTCAAAGACCACAATGTGACGTTTTGCAATTTTAACATGAACCTTGTGCATATCTAAATAATAAAAGTGAAGATTTTTTTAATACATCTTTATTGTAAAAATCTATACTAAAATGGAAAATACATGGGTTTAAAGCAGGCAGGGAATCAACTTTTTTTCTAAACTTTTGATCCGATCACAATACCTAAATCTGGATGTCGACCGATACCAATACAAGTCCAATAAAATCAACATTATTGATTTTATATGAGGCTGTAATAATCTCCTCTCTACAGGCAAGTACAATTTGTACAAACATAAGCATGCATGTCCAAAAACGCAACTTGAGGTAAGTTTTAATGTTGGATAAGTTTCAAAGTTAGAATTAAATCCTGCTAACACAAAACATGTTTTTATTCCTAGCTTTAAAGTCAGTCAGTCAGTCAGTCATAGAGTTTTACTGTCATTCACACCACATGTGGTACATGGGGTGGAATAAGATTATGTACACAGGGTCCCAGTTACATCCCACAACAAAATGTAAAAGAAAAACAGTAATAAGGTCTAAGATATGAACTAAGAAAAACATCAACTAAATATACACTAAGCACTAATAGCATAAAAACAATATGCTGAAGTGGATATAAAGTGATTAATGGCTTCAAACATCTGCTAAGTTCATGGCAAAAACCAACACAGACATGTTCCTGATTTTAGCGTTTTACATCGCTTTATAATATAGCTGTTTTGTTTCATTTTTTAATTTATTATAATTTTATTTTATTTTTCCAGTTCATATGCTTTTTTATGATTGTCTACTGTTGTACTGATAAATATGTCCTGGAGGGTAAATGTAAACTATATCTTGGCTGCAAATATTCAATCAAGCAGCAAAGCAGGCAGTCTGATTTCAGTCAGCTGCACTCAGTCTGCTCCTCCTCCGAGACGGGCAGACTGAGCGCAGCTGACGGATATTAGACAGCCTGCTTCAGACTAAACGAGAGGAACACACCGCTGAAGCCAGGGAGCTCGAACGTCCAAAGTAAAACTAACTTTACAACAGTGCCTGGTTAAACAATCCTTGTGCTCTTTAATGTGGTGCTTTTTCAGATGTTTATTAAGTTTGATGTATTGTAGGTCGCAACGGAGCTTTCTTCTCTTGGTACAGCGGCTCTGCAGACATTGCACGTTGCTGTCTTGTGGTGTTTAGTGTAAAATACTTCCACACAGCGGACATGTTAAGATGAAAAGTTGGTTAGCCGTTAGCCACAGTGCTGCTCTCAGTCCTCATGTATTTACTCACATTTTAGCTGGCTTCAAACTATGAAATGAATTTCCTTCAGAAAATCCATTCCATAGTTTGATTCCCTGCCTTGCAGAGCAGCCGGCAGGGAATCACATGTGGAGATGTTTCAGCAGACATAGACATTCATCATGGATCGGAAATCTCGGCAAATTGTATCGGAAAAATCCGATAGGTAAATTATGATGGTATAGGAGGCCAAGGCCAATACTGATACCAGATCAGCCCCATCCTTAATTAAAACACAATTAGTTCATCTGCATGAGAAATCTATTAATTAACCAAGTAACTAACTGATTAAATAACAATTCTCTCAGGAATTACATGAACAATATTTCATGGGGTCTGACTGTTTTGAAAAAACAATTTGATTGGTTGGTTGGTTCTCTCCACATATTGCACAACCACTGAACCAGTAGTTTAGAACCAACATCTATAGTCCAAATTATGATCAAAGGTTTAATTAGTTTGTTTTTAAAGTATTCTTGAGAAATTAGGAGCAAATCATAGATTAGGAACTTGTTCAAAAATTGTTACAGAATATATTTTACAAAATCAAAATTAATTTTATTTGGGTGTTAAAACACCAGTTGCATCTCATGGCCTATAATAATTATTTTAATATTTTCTGGTAGAAAATTTCCACTCCTGTGTGGACTCTCATGTGTGTGTTTAAACTTGTCTTCCGACTAAATCTTTGTCCACAAAGTTCACAAGGAAATGGCTTGTCTCCTGTGTGGACTCTCATGTGTGTGTTTAAATTTGTCTTCCGACTAAATTTTTGTCCACAAAGTTCACAAGGAAATGGCTTGTCTCCTGTGTGGACTCTCATGTGTGAGTTTAAACTTTTCTTCTGACTAAATCTTTGTCCACAACGTTCACAAGGAAATGGCTTGTCTCCTGTGTGGACTCTCATGTGTGTGTTTAAATGTGTCTTCTGACTAAATCTTTGTCCACAAAGTTCACAAGGAAATGGCTTGTCTCCTGTGTGGACTCTCATGTGTGAGTTTAAATTTGTCTTCTGACTAAATCTTTGTCCACAAAGTTCACAAGGAAATGGCTTGTCTCCTGTGTGGACTCTCATGTGTGTGTTTAAATTTGTCTTCTGACTAAATCTTTGTCCACAAAGTTCACAAGGAAATGGCTTGTCTCCTGTGTGGACTCTCATGTGTGAGTTTAAATTTGTCTTCCGACTAAATCTTTGTCCACAAAGTTCACAAGGAAATGGCTTGTCTCCTGTGTGGACTCTCATGTGTGTGTTTAAATTTGTCTTATGACTAAATCTTTGTCCACAAAGTTCACAAGGAAATGGCTTGTCTCCTGTGTGGACTCTCATGTGTGAGTTTAAACTTGTCTTCTGACTAAATCTTTGTCCACAAAGTTCACAAGGAAATGGCTTGTCTCCTGTGTGGACTCTCATGTGTGTGTTTAAATGTGTCTTATGACTAAATCTTTGTCCACAAAGTTCACATGGAAATGGCTTGTCTCCTGTGTGGACTCTCATGTGTGAGTTTAAACTTGTCTTATGACTAAATCTTTTTCCACAAATTTCACAGGAAAATGGCTTGTCTCCTGTGTGGACTCTCATATGTGACTTTAAACGTGCCTTATGACTAAATCTATGACCACAAAGTTCACATGGAAATGGCTTGTCTCCTGTGTGGACGCTCATGTGTGAGTTTAAATGTGATTTGAAAGTAAATCTTTTACCACAGTCATCACAGCTTATTGATTTTGGTCTTGCCTGGACTTTCCTGCATGACTCTACATTTTTCTTCTCTCCAACACATTTCTTATTAAGCAGACATCTTGAAGACTTCACTCCTGAATGACTTGTCATGTGTCTTTGAAGAGTCCGGTTACTGACATACTGCTTACCACACTCAGAGCAGCTCAAAGATTTGTTGACAGATTTTACCTCTGATTCAGGAGCCCTGCTCTCCTTCCAGTCTTTCATACTGTCTTCACGTTCTGATTCAGAGTCTGGTGAGTTCTTTATCAGAGAGTCAGGACTGGTCATTTCACCATCCTCTTCATTGTCGTCGTTAACGTCAGTCTTTGAAGAGCTGGAACTGTCATTGTGAGTTTTTGAATCTGGGTTCCTTGTGTTTTTTTATTTTATCCTCCTCTCTTTAAATAATTTGTTGTGGCCTAAAATCTGATATTAGTCTCCTCCATATTAAGTTGGTCTCCCACAACACTGGTCTAAGGTTCTTTTCTTCCACTTTATGATAAGAGGCTCTGGGTCCTGCTGGTCAACATCAGGCCTTCAGTCTTGAGGAGCTTCTTCTTAATCAGCTCAAACCAGAGGCAGGAACCACTGAAACACGAACATTAAGGACAATGTTACTTCAACACACACACACACACACACACGCACACATGCACACACGCAGGCACACACACAATTTTACCCTCACAATCACCATCTTCTAGGGGTGTAACGTTACACTAAAATCACATTTCGGTTCAGTTAATTTTCGGTACAAAAAAAGACAAAATAAAGACTTACAAAATGTTTATTTTGAAAACATGCCAAGTAAACAATACGTTTGTATAAAAATAAATAAAAGCGACCCATTTGGGTGATATTTTAAATTAACGGCACTCTTTACAATAAATAAACTATACTAACAATAATAAAATCTTAATAAATACAATAACAGTCGGAACCAGAACAATAAGCAGCAACAGACTGTTTACAATCTAACTAATCAAGTTTTAAGTTTTTGTCTAAAAAGACCAACTTGTCCATATTTTCTGCTAAAAGCACAGATCTAGTTGCAGTGAATATCTCCAGCGGTGGAGAAAATTATCTGAATAACAACAGTAGCAGCAGTGTGGCTGTATTTGTCCTCATTACTCACAACCTCTCTGCTCCCCAAGGTGGGACAGGTCCCTGGAAAAGTTCAGAGTTCAGTCATCACACACTTCTTAGCTGCAGATGATCTCTGGTGGATTTCCCTGAAGAGGAAGAAGACAGCTGCTATCTCTGTCCCAGACTGGAAATAAAACACAGAGGTTAAAAAAGTAAGTTAATAAGATTATAATTTTAAATTAAAAAGGTCAATTAGATAATAATAATAATAATAATAATAATAATAATAATAATAATAATAATAATAATAATAATAATAATAATAATAAAAGAACAAGACCTCTTCTTGAACAGTTATGAGGTGGTTCAATCTCTCAGTCATCATCATCATCTGGGGCCTCATGTATCAATGGTGCGTACGCACAAAAACCTTGCGTACGCCATTTTCCACGCAAAACTCTGTATGTATCAAAACAGAACTGAACGTGGAAATGTGTGCAGCCCCACGCCAACTCCAGGGCTGGCGTACGCACGTTTCTGTGGTTTTGGTTCCATTGGCGACACTTAGAGGTGATTCTGAGAAACTGTTCATGATGTGAAAATCATTATTGTTCACACCAAACACACATGATTAACAATTATTACATCCACATGGACGCAATTAGAATATAACCTGCAAAAAATATAAAAAACAGAAAGACTGAATAGTTTTGCACAGCTTAAATTCTTGTTTTTTGTTTATTTTTAGCTGTTTTAGCAGTTGAAGAACGTGATGCATGATGGGACAAGACGACATTCCTCTGGTGCAGGGCATATTTAAATGAAAACCTGCAAAAAATATAAAAAACAGAAAGACTGAATAGTTTTGCACAGCTTAAATTCTTGTTTTTTGTTGTCAGCCATCCGTAACAACAAAATTAAAGACTTTGAAGCAGAACAACTCAGAGTCAAAGTTTCAGCCTGTCTCAGTAATGCTAAACCACCACCTTCCAACATCAGTAGAGAAGAGAGGGATGCACTCACCACGCTTAGCAAAGACAAAAACATCATAATTCTCCCAGCAGACAAAGGAAGGTGCACAGTGATTTTGAACCAGAAAGACTATCATGAGAAAGTTATGTCACTCCTTAGTGACTTAACCACTTATGAACCGCTGAAAAGAGATCCAGGAAGTGGTTACAAGAAGAAGTTGATAGATTGCCTGAAAATTTTGAAGCAGGACAAGGCTATTGACAGTATTCTGTACCACAGACTGTACCCAGGGGAGGCCACGCCAAGTCTGTATGGTTTACCCAAAATCCACAAACAAGGTGTACCTTTAAAGCTCCACTGACATCATCTTTTAACTTTCCATAAAATGGCACAACATATATATATATTAAGATTGACCTCTGATCGTTTTTGCTAAAACAATGTTAAATTAATTAGAATTGCTCTCAAAAATAGTTTAAAATTAGCGCCGTTTTTTTAACATGATAAATAGGGATTTTCCCGTCGCAGGATGATGACATCATAACAAGGAGCGTCTCTGCTGCGCACCTTGAAAACAATGGAGGAGATACAAACTCGATCCGTCCAATTTAGCCATTTAAAACGCTACATTTTAGCGGATTTTCTTCAGAGAAGCCAAAGTTATTTCAAGTAAACAGCAGGTTATAATTTTTTTCAGCTCCTGCTGGTTTTTGGAGACTCACTTCATGAAGTGAGCAGCTGTTTGTGGAGTTAACATGAGCTGCATGTGGACGAGGCAGAAGGAATTCTACAACATGTAAATCGTCTCCACAGCACTGAAATGGTAATATATTAGTTAATGTTTCTAATAATTATTCAACATTATTAGTTATTAGTTTGTGTACAAAACAATTTGCACAGGCTCCTGCTGATCATGTTCAATTTGTCAGCTTTGTTATGTAATCCAGTCAACATGTTTAAAATATTTCATATTTATTTTTCTATTTAATTTGGACATCACTTGGTGTTATAGTGGTGTATCATTAAAATGATGGAAATACATGACATTAGTTTGACCCATTGTCTTAATATACAGTATACTGCATATAATATATACTGTGTGTGTCTGTGTGTTTTATCATCAATTCACAGAAATATCTTCACCTGAAGAGTGGACCCAGGTGGCGGTTCTGTGAAGAAGCTGGAAGCACCTGTTGTGAGGCTGAGGAGTTCTGGCGTGGGTCACGGCCAAACAGTGACTCTGAGTTTACTGGCCTGTTGTTTTGTGTACTTGAATAAAGCGTTGGCTGAAGCAGAACGTCTGGTGCTTGAGTGACCGCGACAACGTTACACCAGAAATACTACAGAAATACTACAACTTGCCAGAGCATTGACATGAAAATGAATCAATGAAAATATAAATTTAATATTTTTTCTGACAGTTCAAATGAACATATTGTTTGAAAAAAAAGGATAACAATGAACCAAGTGTTTATGTAGTTATGTGTAAATAAAGTTACAGTAGTACACTATATTATCTGTTAGTGTTGAGTTATTCTTTGTGAGAATATTTGTGTATCTGTTTTAATTTCATTCGTTCATCTACAACTCACAGAAAGTACTTTAGTAAAAACAAAATTGGTGAATGTTAAAAAAACATTTTATTAAAGTAAAACCATCCCATATTATCAAATATATGAAAACCTATGGGGAAACATTAATATGAACAGATTATGAAAAAAAAATTGAGTTTAAAAAATATCAGCAAGTGGTGTTTGACTTCATCAGCTCTTTAAAAATGACACTTTACAGCTGGAAATCTGCAAAATCAGAACTTCTTCAGACTCCAACACCCTCCTCGTCCACCCTCGATGTCCAGGAGTTGTAGGTCTGGATGCAGAGGACATCTGTCTAGTTTCTCCTCAAGGTTTGTTCTCCACCTGGGTGAAGATATTTCTGTGAATTGATGATAAAACACACAGACACACACAGTATATATTATATGCAGTATACTGTATATTAAGACAATGGGTCAAACTAATGTCATGTATTTCCATCATTTTAATGATACACCACTATAACACCAAGTGATGTCCAAATTAAACAGAAAAATAAATATGAAATATTTTAAACATGTTGACTGGATTACATAACAAAGCTGACAAATTGAACATGATCAGCAGGACCCTGTGCAAATTGTTTTGTACACAAACTAATAACTAATAATGTTGAATAATTATTAGAAACATTAACTAATATATTACCATTTCAGTGCTGTGGAGACGATTTACATGTTGTAGAATTCCTTCTGCCTCGTCCACATGCAGCTCATGTTAACTCCACAAACAGCTGCTCACTTCATGAAGTGAGTCTCCAAAAACCAGCAGGAGCTGAAAAAAATTATAACCTGCTGTTTACTTGAAATAACTTTGGCTTCTCTGAAGAAAATCCGCTAAAATGTAGCGTTTTAAATGGCTAAATTGGACGGATCGAGTTTGTATCTCCTCCATTGTTTTCAAGGTGCGCAGCAGAGACGCTCCTTGTTATGATGTCATCATCCTGCGACGGGAAAATCCCTATTTATCATGTTAAAAAAACGGCGCTAATTTTAAACTATTTTTGAGAGCAATTCTAATTAATTTAACATTGTTTTAGCAAAAACGATCAGAGGTCAATCTTAATATATATATATGTTGTGCCATTTTATGGAAAGTTAAAAGATGATGTCAGTGGAGCTTTAAGACCAATTGTTAGCATGATTAACTCGGTCACTTACAATGTTTCCAAATATCTGGCATCTGTACTCATCCCTTTAGTTGGCAGCTCAGAACACCACATACAGAACACCATGGACTTTGTGGATAAGGTGAGGGATGTCATCATGGAGACTGATGAAACAATGGTCTCTTTTGATGTTACATCACTCTTTACGTGCATTCCTGTTGATGAAGCAGTAGAGGTGGTCTGTTTAAGGTTAAAATCAGACACCACTCTGAACAGCAGGACCACGCTTTCCACAGAGCAACTGTGTCAACTCTTGAAACTGTGCCTGCAGTCAACCTACTTCACATATGGGGAGCAATATTATAGGCAGAAACATGGGTGTGCTATGGGGTCTCCAGTTTCTCCTATTGTTGCCAACCTGTACATGGAGGAGGTAGAAAAGAGAGCCTTGACGTCCTTTTCAGGGAGACCACCAAGTCATTGGTTCAGGTATGTTGACGACACCTGGGTTAAAATTAAATCTCAGGAAGTCCAACATTTCACTGATCACATCAACTCTGTGGATAAATATATCAAGTTCACACGAGAAGATGTAAGAAATGGCAGGTTGGCTTTCTTGGACTGTGAGGTCTCAGTTTCTGATAGAGGAAATTTGCAAACTGAGGTGTACCGCAAACCCACCCACACAGACCAGTATTTACAGTTTGACTCCCATCACCCTCTGGAGCACAAGTTAGGAGTCATCAGGACTCTGTATCACAGAGCAGACAGCATCCCCACCAACTCAGCAGCCAGACAGAAGGAGAAATCACACACAAAACAGGCTCTAGAGAAATGTGGCTATCCTAACTGGGCCTTCCTGAAAGCAGAGAAGAAACCCAAACAGGACTCTAGCCAGCCATCAGGTGAAAAGAAGGAACCCAGACCCAGACCAGTGGCCATTCCATATGTTGCAGGGGTTTCAGAGACATTGAGACGTTTATTTTCTAAACACAACGTCCCAGTGGCTTTTAAACCCCAAAATACATTACGGCAAAGACTGGTTCATCCCAAAGATCCAGTCCCCCGGCAAAAACAGAGTAATATTGTGTATGCTGTTCAGTGTCAGGAGGGCTGTGATCAGTCTTACATCGGGGAAACTAAACAGCCACTGGCCAAAAGGATGGCCCAGCACAGAAGATCAACATCATCAGGTCAGGACTCTGCAGTCTACACTCATCTCCAGGCCAGCGGTCACTCTTTCAGGGATGAAGATGTTCACATCCTTGATAGAGAGGAACGATGGTTTGAGAGAGGAGTAAAGGAGGCCATCTTTGTGAAAAGAAACCGCCCATCATTAAACAGGGGTGGAGGCCTCCGGGTTCAACTGTCCCCCTCCTACAATGCTGTGATTGCTGGTATCACTCAGCCCTCTGTGAATAGCAAACAACCATCAGGGTGCTAACGATCCATCGTTGGGCTGATGGTCCTCCTTGATCATGTGAGCAGCTGGTTTCGGCTGTCATCAGCCAACTGGTTGTGTAACACTGTGAGAGGGTGCTATTTATAAGACTGAGCTGAACCCAGCACCTCAGACTGAGGAAGTCTTTCGGACGAAAGACGAAACGTTTCTACAATTTTTTTTGCTTTGTTTTGTTTTGTGTTTTTTTGAATGTCCAGAGGACCAGACTTAGCTTTTTTAGAGTTTTTTTTTAATGTTTGGGGTGATCTACACTGGAGAGAACAGCAGCCTGTCAGCAGCAACTGTAAAAATGCCACGTTTCTTACCGGAGTTTGGTTCCAATTCATGGAGGCTCGATCCGGTAAGTTTAAAAAGTCCAAAAAAAGTCCCGTTGTGGTTGTGTAATCAGATAGCAGAGGCTCTCCCGACTGTTTGCTGGACGCATCGAGCCTCCAAAGATCGAATTTTCTGGCGTTGGCAGTTCGACGCCTGGGTTGATTTGGACGCGCGCGTGCGTGGAAAAGGAACTGCAGGCTGCCGCCGCGCCGCTTCGATCACTCGAATCGCGCCGCTTCCCGGTTCGCCATGACTCCACGCGTCTCCTCATAGACTTTGAATGTAAACCGGCCGCTTCAGCCGCCCGATACCGGGGCAGTGGGTACCAGGCATAAGACTTATAACTCAGTTTTGGGATTTATTCCGAAACATTTTACATCGGATGGGAGCAGAGGTGCCTTGACTGTAAATTAGACTAACAAAGTTCTTTGAGCAGCCTCTGTTGGTTGGTTGGGATGTGTTTTTTGTCATTTTACATACAGTGCTGTGTCTTCTGTCAGAGACCTCAAGGGAACCCCCTACTGTTAAGGTGTGATCTGTCAATTTACATGTATGTGTTACCTCAGCTTGCAATTTACATATGATGGTGCGTGGTTCTGTTATAACTTCAAACTCTCACAGTTTGTTTCAGTGACCTTAACAAACCCCCTACTGTTAAGCTGTGATGTGTTTTGTCAATTTAAATAGAATGGTCATGTTATCTCAGGTATGTGTGGGGTTATTTCAGCTTCCAATTTGCATATGTTGGTGCGTGGCATGTCAGCCTGTATAAAACTTCTCTGTCTCACAGCTGCCATTCTGAATTGAAAAAGCCCTTTGGATAAAGGGTGAAACATTTTCTGCAACAAATAAAGTCCAGTTGATCTTGTATTGAACGCCTTTTTTGACTCAGTTTGAATCTTTTTGGGCTCTTCTGTACGACTGTAAATTGTAGCTGTGACTGGGAGTGTGGATGGTTGTTTGTCTCTTTGTCTCTCTGATGGACTGGAGACCTGTCCTGGGTGTCCCCTGCCTTCATACAAAAGCAGCTGAGATTGGTTCCAGTCCTAAACAAGGGGGCATAACACATGACTTATTAACTGATCTTTAAACATAAAACACTATTTATTTTATGTTAAACTCAATCTGTAACATTTGAAATTCATTGTGTTTTATAAATGTTTCATTAGCTTAACTTAAATAAAAAAATAACTTAAAATTTCATTAACTGTTTTGTAGGAATTAACATGTTTGTAACATTCATTCATAATATGCCTTTTACTATTAACAAATCTGTAGCATTTTTAAAGAACCTATTAAGAATAAAATCTTCCAATCAAGCCCTGTTTGCACTAACTGTTGTGTTTGTAACATTTCAGATGAACTCTTAACTCTTGCTGATACAAAATATCAGTAATGTAATATAATAAACAAAGTGACATTTTTAAAGGAATCATGTGACATTAGTACTGTATTGATCCTTAGATCTGCATTTTTAATAATAATAAAAATAATAATAATAATAATACTTTTATTTATAAAGCCCTTTAAAACAACCACAGCTGCAACAAAGTGCTGTACATATAAAATTATTTTAACTAATCAAAGCATATTTTACTCTTTTAAATAAATTATTTTTCACATATTTCATCATTGCTTCTTTCAAGAGCTCCATACCTGAAAATGCCTCATGAAAAACATCTGCCTGCTCAAAGCTGCCTCTGACATTCTTCTGCCTGTTGTGAGCCACCAGGGGGCTAGTTAGCATTGAAGCTAGTGTGTTAGCTGATGAAGTGTTGCTCCACGTTGTGATTTGATGTCGTACAGCCACTGATGAGATGCAGACACACTTGTTTTTCAACACTGTGAAAGACCTTTTCCTCCGAGTCACTGTGCAAATGTGTTTTCTTAAGTTTTTCTGCCATTTTCCCCTCTGGGAGGTAAAACGTTGGTTACGTACCGTAACCCCAGATTCTATGAGTAGTTAGCGGAGCCCTTTGGCTCCGCCTATTGGAAGTCTCCCCCCGCGCGTCAGCGCCTACTGAAAACCTTTTAGTCCACGCCCACCTACCGGATGGGCCCACCCCTCGGGTCGACAAAACCCCTCGACCGGGGTGAATCTATCTCCAAATATAGCTAATTCATTCAGCCATTTGGAAACAGCGTGGCCCAATAGCCAAAGGGCTCCGCTAACTACTCATAGAATCTGGGGTTACGGTACGTAACCAACGTTCTAGTGTCGTAGTTAGCTCCGCCCTTTGGCTCCGCCTATTGGAATAAAGGGCGTAGCAGGAAATAGTCCATGCCACGCTGGATCCCACCAATGAGGAGCATCTGCTCTCCCATTTCCAATAAGCACGTCCTTCCTCATGCAAGAGGAAAGGCAGGTGGTGGGCTGGAGGAAGGCCTGCAGGCCTTTAAACAACCTCCAGACGTGCTCTGCTGCTGTGCAGCAAGCCACAACACTGAAAGATATTGTTTGATGTTGTGTTTTTTTTTTTTTTTGCACATAGACAAGGAGAGGAACACTCTCCGACTTGCAAAACAAAAATAGTGTAACGTCAACTGTTGCGTGAACTATGTACATAGGAACAGTTAAACATTAGGAGGTGCACTCCCACTACTTATCCAGGACTCCCAGAACTGAATGAGTCATAGGAAAAGTAGACACATCCCGTAAACAAAAACGGGTAAGAACAGGACGAGCTCCAAGCTGCGGCCTGACAGATGTCGCTGACCGACATCCCACCGTGCAGAGCTGCAGACGAAGCCATAGCTCGCGTCGAATGAGCTCGCAGAGACGCAGGAGGCTCCTTCCCCTCAGCTTTGTAGGCCTCTGATATGGCTTCACACAGCCAGTGAGAGAGGCGCTGAGAGGACAGAGCCCGACCCGCTGAGTTGTCCTAATGGACAAACAAACTTTGAGAGCGGCGTACACTCGTTGTGCGTGCCAGATAAGCTCTGAGAGCCCTAATTGGGCACAGCAAGTGTGACCTAGCTTCCTCCTCTGAAGCATGAGGAGGGAGATGGAAACCACTAAGAGTTATTGTCCGAGATTTAAAAACTGCTGGTGAGCGACTTGGGATAAAGCCGGGTTAGGCCTCAAAGTCGCTGAGCTGCCATCAGGTTTAATTTGTAAACAAGAGGGAGCTATGGAAAGTGCAGAGGTCACTCACCTTCTTTGCCGACGTGAGTGCCAGCAAAAGAGCAGTTTTTATGGACAAAAACTTAATTGACACCTCCTCTAAGGGTTCAAAGGGGGCTTTGGTTAAAGCGCCCAGAACTAGTGCCAGATCCCCCTGAGGTGTGATGTCACGCTTCAAGGGTCTAAGGCGTCTAACGCCCCTCAGGAAACGTTTAATCAGAGAATGATTGAATAACGTCCTGCCACCAAAACCCTCGTGACATGATGAAAATGGCCGCCGCGTACACTTTTATCGTGCTAAAAACTAGCTTTCTCTCCAACAGCAGTTGCAGAAAAGCCAGGACAGAGCCAATGTCACATGCTGTGGCCTCGATGCCTCTGTCCCCGCACCACCGCTGAAAAGCTGCCCACTAGACGCATAAAGCGTAGTTGTGGGCGGGTCACGGGCGTCCTGAATCGTCCGGACCAGGGCTGGGGTGAGGCCTAAGTTTGTTAGGCGGCACCGCTCAGCTTCCAGGCCCAAAGGCGTTGGCCTATTTCTGGGAAATGCCTGATCGCCCCTCCCGCTTGGAGGAGAGCATCCTCCCTCCATGGCAGCTGCAGGGGCTGTCCACTACCAGCTGCTGCAGGTCTGGGGACCAGGGTGCATATTTGCACTCTGGAGTCACCAGGATGAGAGACAGTTTCTCCTCCCGGACTCGTTCTAGCACTCTTGGAATGAGAGGGACTGGTGGAAAAGCGTAAGCTTCTTTTCTGACCACCATCTGAGCGCAAAAACGTCCACTCCCAGAGGGGGGTCGTCTTTTGGGTTCAGTGAGCACCAGAGTGCACACTTCCTGTTGCTTCGGGCTGCAAAAAGGTCTATTTCTGCACGACCGAATCTGGCCCAAATCTGATTTATTAAGTCTGAGTGGAGAGACCAGTCTCCCTGACGTGGTCCCCCTCTCGACATGATGTCCGCTCCCACGTTCAGCACTCCTGGGATGTACACTGCTCTCAGAGAGAGCAGGTTCTGCTGGGCCCACAGGAGTAGCCGCCTGGCCACGCGCAGCAGCTGAGCTGAGCGAGACCCGCCCTGGCGATTGATGTACGCTGCTGCCACCTGGTTGTCGGTGTGCACCAGTACATGTTGCTGCTGAACTACGGTAATAGAATAAAATGTTCTTAGACCTTCTGGACTGTCCTCAGCTCCAGAACGTTTATGTGGAGGTGGGTGTGGCTTGGCCACTTTCCTCCCACCGATTGGGAGAGGCACGTCCCCCTCCCATCCCATCAGAGACGCGTCTGTGGAAAACTGGGATGTGAGACGTAGGTGTGATCATGGAGACACCCTCCCTCAGGATGTGGGTGTTTCCCCAGAAACGCAGGTCTGGCCCCACGGATGGGGGAACCAGCACCATCCTGCGTTTTTGGTGCACTGGGTCCACGCGCAGGTTGGTAACCACCGCTGGGCCGTTCTCCTGTGTAATAAACCCAGATTTAATACCACATGAGCGGCTGCCATCAGGCCCAGAAGGCGCATCACTGCTGCCGCCGTCACCACCTTCCCTGGTTGGACGCGCTTCAGCTGTGCTGTCAGATCGGCTGCCCTCTGCTCTGACAGGCGTGCTCTCATCGAGCGTGAATCCAGTTCTACCCCCAGGTAAACAATGGATTGTGCTGGGATTACTGAACTTTTCATCCCGTTTACAGCAAATCCCAGGTCCAGCAGGTGTTCTGCTAGTACCCTGGTCTGGACTACTGCTTCCTCTCGCGACCTGCTTAAAAATAAGTGGGTCGTCTAGATAAGACAGGATCCACATCCCTGCTGAGGGAAGTGGGCGTATCGCTGCTTCCACACACTTTGAAAAAGTTCTGGGAGCTAACAAGTAGCCGAAAACGAGCCTTTTGAACTCAAACTGGTTCCCCTGGAAGGAAAAACCTCAGGTATTTCCTGTGATGTGGGATGATACTCACGTGCCAGTAAGCATCCTTCAGATCGAGGGATGTGAACCAGTCTCCCTTGTGCACAATCCTCAGCAGCTGTTTTATGGTGAGCATGTGAAAAACTTCTCACCAAAATCGATCTGTTGGAAATCGACAGATCTAAAACTGGTCTCGCCCCTCCCTTTTTCTTGGGCACGAGAAAATATAGAGAATAGAACCCTTTGTTCTGATCTCCTTCTGCCACCTTGGAAATCACTCCCTTCGACAGCATTTCTTGAATTTCTGACAGTAGGGAGTTTTGATTTTTGTCTGACAATACTGTTTCCAGTATTCCCTTGAAAGGTGGGGGTTTTGCAGCAAACTGGAGTGCATAACCCTTTCTTATGATTTTTGACAGCCACCTGTCTAAACTGCATTCTTTTGCTGCCACTGCTGGTATCTTCTGCCCAGTGGCAGCGCGAGATCTTGCTGTCTCGAGCGCATCATGTGCGTCAGCCAGTCGCTGGGGCCCTCCCTCCGTTACCACGGTAACCCACGGGGGCCCCGCCCAAAAAGGGGCAGCCCGATGTGCCAGAGGCGTGACGCGACGTTGCGTCTGACGTCGACGCGCTTGCTGACCCGGGGAGCGCTCGCTCTGGTGAAGCGGTGCTCCCGTTGAGCGCCGTGCGTCTTTTGGCGGGCGGTGTTTAGCTAAGTTGAGTGGCTTTTCTTTTCTTACCTCGATCGGAGCTTTGCAGAGAGGTGGCGCCACTCATGTACGTGGAACGCCAGTTAAACGTTTGTTGAGGCGGAGCCCCGGCAGCCTGAGCGTGAACCGGGCTCGCGTCACGTGACGTGTAAAGCAGCGCGCTGTGGGATTGACCCCGCGTTGACTGCGTGGCACGAGGTGCAACCAACATGGCGTCAAACATGGCGTCTGGTTGTTTAGCTACCTTTGTGACCCTTGCCGGGCAGCCTCGTGGCTGTACCGGCGTCATTTATTTTTAGCAGCGGACGGGTTTCATTACCCGGTTCAGAGTTAAAAATAACGAGTTCACCAAACATGAAGCATTGTTTAGCTAGCTTTTTTGTGACCCCTGCCGGGCAGCCTCGTGGCTACACAGCGTCATTTAATTTTAGCAGCGGACGGGTTTCATTACCCGGTTCAGAGTTAAAATTAACGAGTTCACCAAACATGAAACATTTATTAATTGTTACCTTGTTTGAGCTAGCTTTACTCGAGGTTAGCTTTTCTGTGGTGGGAAGCATGTGTAGTCGTGCGGCTGAGGGGTTATACGGCCCGACAGACAAGCCCGAAACATGAGAGAAAACGTTATTCAAAACATTTCGCTCTTTATTGATATTACACACTTCCCGCAACGAGACATTTCTGCTGAGGCGGTCGGCTGCAGGGGTTCTGCTTCTGGCCGCCTCTGCCCTAGCCGCCACGGGCCTGGTAGCCGCGGCCTCGTGGAGCGTGTTGCTCACCGTCCCACGGTCGCTGCTGCTTCTGTTTGAAAGCCGGCTGCTGTGGCTGTCGCGAGCCCGCTGCAGCCGATGGCTGTTTCTGGTCCCGGCGGTCTTCTCCCCCGTCTGGTTGTCGAGATGGCGGGCGAGTGGACATGAAGCTACTCACCGTCTCGGCGACTTCGCCTCTCTTTTTGCACTTGTCCACAAGTTCTTCAGGTTGAGCCCAAAAAGTTCTTCAGACGACACGGGTCCGAGTTCTTTTTGTAGCCTGTCGGGCATGGATGGTGCGTGTTAAGCCACGTGGTTCTGTGCACCATCTGCGTTGCGACCGCCACGCACGACCAACACACCGTGGACGCGGCGCTGAGGTTCAGGGTGACGTCCGCCGCCTTCCCCATCACGCTCGCCGTTTCTTCGTGCAGGCTCGGGTCCTCCGCTAGCTTGGAGATCTGGTAGGCGAGGAGAGCTGTGTTGTTGCTAGCTGCACCTGCCTGGGCTGCTAGCTACTGCGCTATGCGCGGTCGGTTATTTGAAGCACCGTCTGGTCGTGGCGCCCGGCGGGAATGGGCCTGTGGTCCACCCTGGCGGTTTTTGCCCCGAACACTTCGGAGAGGCTCTGTTCCAAAAGGGAGCACCCTTGGGTCGGCCTTGTCCGTGAAGCCCTCGACCCTCGTGAGTCCCGTGTAGGAGGTCGCTGGGGCCTCGAGCTTGGCGGGCTCCGCCGCCGCTTTGTCCCAGAGCTCCGTCACCGCCGGGAAGCGAGGCCAGACTGGGTCTGGGCGTCGCTGCGACGTGGTGCCCTACCTCAAGCCCGCCAGGATGTTTTTCCTGGGCGGTGAAGGGGTAGGCACCGACAGTCCCTTCAGCACGGCCGCCTCGTGGATGATGGCGGGCAGGTCGTGCATTAGGGAGCTCATTGCTGAGAGAGAGGGGTCCTTGTGACCGCCTCGAGGTCGACCGGTTTGTCCAGTAGCGTACGGTCCCGGAGAGTCCATTTGTCTTCACCGATGGGGTTGAACAGTTCTGCCCGTCTTTCCCTCTCGCACAGTGGTAGCTTGGCGCAGAGGGGGGCAGTCGCTGTCCGGGGCCGCGCGTTCGGCTCCCAGGCACCTTTCGCAGGTGTCGTGGCCGTCGAAGCTGAGAATCAATCCAGCGGAGCAACCTGGACCGGTCTTTGCCATCTTGATGGAAAAAATAATATTTTCAAAAAATTTACTAAGGTTCTCATTCGGGCTGAATGAAGAAGAGATAGATTCACCCCGGTCGAGGGATTTTATCGACCCGAGGGGTGGGCCCATCCGGTAGGTGGGCGTGGACTAAAAGGTTTTCAGTAGGCGCTGACGCGCGGGGGGAGACTTCCAATAGGCGGAGCCAAAGGGCGGAGCTAACTACGACACTAGAACAGGAGGTGCAGAAACTGACGAGAGTCTGCAGCGACCACTTTGTTACAGGTAAGGGTCGTATCGTTTAAATCATATTTTCAGATATTTTATTGGACAGTAACTAGAAAGACAGGTAAGATATGTTATGCCCTAGCTTGTGTAGTGGTTCAACACTTGGTTGTTCCCAGAAAAAATCCGATTAGAATGCTAATGTTGTTAGCGGTTAGCTTAGTGCTAGGAAAGGCATTTACGTGTTTTACTTTAAAGTGGTGTCTTATATTTAGGTTGTCCGAGTGCAGCAGGTGATGTACATTCCCAAGACTGGGCCCCCACTGTTAACCTGGGGTACCAAAGAAGTAACGAGTGGCCACAAACAGAAGCATCCCTCCGGCGCAGGGAAAGAGCTAAGGCCTGGAAGCTTCTCTGCACTGAGGAGGCCAACAGTCTGGAAGATGAGCTCTGTGAAGAAAGCTTACCAGCCCCTGAAAACGAACGATTCAAAGGTAAAATAATAATAAATAAAAATACTATTTATTTATTTATAGAATTTCTGAACGTAATTTTTAATAATTAAATATTTGCAGATGCAGAATGCCAGACGGATCTAAGCATGGTTGACCTCACAAAGCTGGAGGATGCAGTGAAAGGCTACACAACTGAGATCTGCGACCTTAAGGAAAAAGTCTCAGTGACTAAATTTACTCCTGAAACCTTCCAGAACAACGATAAAACAAAGTTTTATACGGGACTGCCCAACTTTTTAGTTTTGATGCAAATTTTTCAGCTCTGTGAACCTTATACATCAGCATGTCATCACTGTCAGCACTCTCCAAATTTGAGCAATTTATTATGATACTTATGCATCTCAGATTACATCTGCAGCTTCAAGACCTTGCCTATAGATTTAATGTGTCAAAAGCCACTGTGTCTCGAATTTGTTTTAGAACGATTCATGTTCTCCATGAAAGATTACAATTCTTAATAGAGTGGCCTGAGCGACAAGTAATTCAATCAACTATATTTATATAAATATTTTAAGTTTAAATGATTATACATGTATTTATCATTTAAAGTAAATCAAAAGTAAATTAAATCACTAATACTGTTACAGACCATATTTGTACATGTTAATTGTTCATGAAGACAAAAAAAAAATTTACCCAATAAGGTTGAATATTTTTAATTTATTCAATGAACTCCATAACCAATCTTTGTGAATATTGGTCAGTTAAAATGACATGAGTTTTGCTATTGAAATAAAAACATTTTTCTGAAGTAGACTCATTTTGCAACATTTGTGACATATGACATTTGTATGTGCTGTTATTTAACATATTAGAACACCTTTGAAATTCACAAGCTAATCTCATATTGATTTAAATATATCATTTGATTTAACATACTTAACTTTTCAATTAAGATTATTGTAAATAAAAAACAGCTGTCATGACATGTAACAACATCACATGACCCTTCTGCAGAGTGCTTGCTACAGGTGTAGCTGAAACATGTTATGGTAGTGACAAATGTTTTTGGGGAAAAAAAGAGCAACTGTTTAAATTTGTATAAACTTTTCAAACTCCTTTCATCAACTACTCCAAATAACATTCTTGATTCTTAGATTGGTTAGTCACGTGTGGATTTCTGTCCCAGGATTTCAGGTAGGATGCAATGTGTAAAATAGTGCTGAATTTTGGGAACTGCTGTTTCCCACAGCTGGTCA